>LPNX010944281.1:90000-125213 GCA_001517045.1 Pseudotsuga menziesii
ATGACGATGACGATGATGATGAACAAAGATGGTGATGGTGATGAGGATGAGGATGAGGATGATGATTATGATGATGATCACGATGACGACGATGATTATGATGATTATGATGATGATTATGATGATTACGATGATGATGATGATGATGTTGATGACGATGATGATGATGATGATGAGGATGAGGATGACTATGATGATGAACACTGATAGTGATGATGAGAATGAGGATGACGATGATAATGACGATGATGAGGAATAATGATGATGATGATGATGATGATGACTATGACTATGATGACGATGATTATGATGATTACGATGATGAGGATGGTGATGTTGATGACAAAAATGATGAGGATGATGATGAGGATGATGATGACTATGATGATGAACAATGATGGTGATGATGAGGAGAAGGAAGAGCAGGAGGATGACGATGACGACGATGATGAGGAACAATGATGGTGATGATGATGGTGGTGGTGGTGATGATGATGATAAGCATGATGACAATGATGATGATGAGGATGATGACTATGATGATGATGAAAATGAGGATGATGATGATGATGATGATGATGAGGATGAAAATGATGATGAACAATGATGGTGGTGATGATGAGGAGGAGGAGGAGGATGAGGATGATGATGATGATGACAATGATGAGGAACAATGATGATGATGATGACGACAATGATGAGGAACAATGATGATGATGATGATGATAGGTTTAGTTGAAAATTTGCTTTGATTTTTTTTTCAAGCATTTGCAATGGAATGATGATTATGAGGAGGAGGAGGATGGAAATGATGATGATGAGGATGATGACTATGATGATGATGGTGAGGATGATGATGATGATGGTGGTGGTGATGACGATGATGATGAACAATGATGGTGATGATGATGATCATGATCATGATCATGATGGCTATGACTATGATGACGATGATTATGATGATTACGATGATGATGATGATAATGTTGCTAGAGAGGATGATGATGAGGAACAATGATGATCATGATCATGATGACTATGACTATGATGACGATGATTATGATGATTACGATGATGAGGATCGTGATGTTAATGACTATAATGATGATGATGATGACGATGATGATGGCGATGATGATGAACAATGATGGTGATGATGATGATGGTGATAATGATGATGATGATGAGAATGATGATGATGACGATGATGAGGAGGAATAATGATGATGATGATGGTGGTGGTGGTGGTGGTGGTGGTGGTGATTGTTAGGTCATGATTTTTCCTTCCTTAGTTTCATGATTTTATTTATGTTTTTGAACCTTGCTATTATTTTTTGTTTCTAGAAAGTTTTGTTTATAAAGATAATTTTGATTTCAAACTTTTAATTTCCATGATTTTTTATTTTTAAGCTTGTTTTTGTAACTTTTGCTTTGATTTCATTATTGAGGGGTTTTATAAGGCATATATGGATTAAATAGTTTTATAAATAACACTAAGGTCAAGATTAAACCCATAAACCAAGTTTTAATCCTTATTACTGGCCTAATAATATGAAATTATTTGATTGGACTTTCTTGTAGCACAAGAGCAACATAGATACACTAGAGCGCTACAAGAAAATCGTGAATGCTAAAATCATCTTTTTTTAAGTCTAATTTTTTGGGTGTCTTATCTATGAGGTGTCAATCATATCATTTGATTCATTTGATACGTGTCCTACATAGTTTTATCATTGAAATAGGTGGATGATCATAATAAGAGGTAGATCGTGGTGATTGCATGCAGAGCAGGTTAAATGATGACAGTGAGTAGAATGAGACATTTTTTTAGGAGTATGTTCATTATCTGAAGGACACGAAGGATATTGAAGGTCGTGGTGAGAATACACTACTGGGAAATCGGTATTTTTCAACTTAATGAGGATTTAGGGATTTTTAGCAGCGACTATTTGAAGTGGTCTGGACGGTTAGAGATAGGTGGAACATGAAATTCGACACTTAACCATTGAAATAACTGCATTCCAGTGCTCATATTGGTCTTCTAAACAGGTAGCTCACATGTCATTGCTAGGGTTTTCTTAATTTGGGGCTTTTTTGATGAAATCTTTAATGATAAAATTCAAAGGAAGAATATGATTTTTTTCACCTAATACACTGTAAATGATGAAATATTAACAAATAGATTCAAACTATTCATCATTTAAAACAGTAAAATTCAAAGCAGAACTTGTTGGAGTTCCCTGAACTATGTGATTAGGTCAGACTGTTGTGATTTGGCACAAAGGATTTCTGAACTATGTGTTAGGTTAGACTGTTGTGATTTGAAGATAGTTAGACTGTGGGATATCGATAAGTGCTGTTAAACCATAGTAAATATGAAGAAAAGTGGAAAAACAAATAGAGTAGAGCCCACTGAACTAAGCTGAGTAGACAATTTTCCAGAATGTGCAGAGTTATTTTCAAATGTAGGATGGTTAACATTTTTCAAAAAGATTGATGGATATTATGCAGAGGTATCTCATAAATTTGCTTAGTGCTTTGATAAAGACATTGTGCCTTTTGATACTTTACAATTCAAAATAACTAAGGAGTTGATATCTGAGGCAATAAGCATCTTGAACGAGGGAGAATTATGGTTTAAGAAGGTTCCATTCACCTTCAATGCACAAAAGTACTTGCTTCCTGGTCTGATTGCAGATTGGGGTGAAGGTGTACCAATTCATAACTTCAAACCTGAATGGATTGAGCCCATTAAAGTCTTACATAGTTATATTACCTGTGAGGGTAGATATGCTTTTGTTTTCAAATACCACTTTAGATTTATTCAACATCTTAGTGATGATTCGAAGATGAACTTACCTTTCTTCTTTCTGAAAAGTATGCAAAAGATGTCATGTAGAGTTAAGGAGCACCAAAATCATACAAAGTAGTCTATTTTCCATCATGGACTCATCAAGCTTATCATAAAAAAAATTTTGTAGAGTAGGGGAAATACTTGGAAGTATTTCATTTTTTAGTTGGGTTTTCAAAATGATCAAGAGGGACAGTCTCACAGAAGACAAGTTGATAAAGGGCAGACTTTGATTAGAAAGCTCAAGCAAAAGGTAAATGTCAAGGATGAAGACAGGGTTAAATTAGAGGAAGTTTCATATCATGCAAATGAAAACTTTGAATTTAAATAGCAATTTAATGACAACGAGAGCAAGAATTTACAGTCAGATATTAAGGAAGCCAAGCCTATTGAAAATGTTGTACCTGCAGAGATAGTTTTAGATGAAAAAGAGGATATTGAAGTGCAAAGACAAAGTCCTATCACAGTTCTATAAGAAGATGAGAAATTCCTATTTGATGATGATAAAATTCTTGTCATTGAATCAACTAGGGTTTGTACTGAGCAGGAATTTCACAGCCATGGTGATGAGGTAGCACTGTCAAAAAGAAAGAAAATAAAAGTTGTTGAGTTTGCCTCAGTTATTCATCAGGGTAATACGATCAAAATGTTGGGGGAGATTGCTACTGTTTGGAGACCTAAAACCAGACCTAGAAATAAACTCAGACTAAACATGAAAAAGTTGTTGAATCCTAAATTGAATAAAGAAATAGTGACAGTGATAGATGATTCTTCATCTAAGGAAAAATTGAATGATGATAAAGATGACAGTAAGGGTAAAAGGCCAATTGAATCAAAAAGAGAGTTTGTCTTGACTGATACCAAGATATTTGATATATTTCTGGAAGTACGAAGTCAGATGTTGCAGGAACAGCAAGAAGGTGAAATAAAGACTTCTTACTCACAGAAGAAGGTGATGGTTGAAGAAAAAGTTCCATGTAAAGCTGAGAGTGAAGAACACCTAGGGTTTCTTGGAACACCTACAGAATTATTGCAAGAAGATGAGGAAATGTATAGGAGATTGAATATTCCATGGCTTCCAAATGAGATGCAAACCACATCAGGAAATAAAATCTTTGATTCTGAAAAAGAGAATTTACAAAGAAGTATAAAACAATATAAGTATCAGGTTGAGTACATGCAGGAGACTAATGATTGCTTAGTCATTGCAAACAGAAAGCTCATAGAGGATTTGGAGGAAGTAAATGGCCATTATCAGGAGTTGATCACAGTTTCAAGAGAAGCATTGAAAAGGAAAATAGAAAGTCAATTCACAATGTTGAAGCAAACCATCCAGGACCTACAGCAGCATAATGGAGAGCTAACAAGGAATATTGTAGATATGGAGATAGATCAATTCAAGGCAAGAAGAAAAGCTCAAGCCTTGGAAGGGATTGCCATACTAGCTGAAGCAGCTAAGGATATGTAAAGTTTTTTAAGATAATCAGTTATTAGTTAGGTTTGAAAGCTACTTTATTTTTGTAAGTATTATTTAGATGAAACTATTCAATGGGTAGACTAAAAAAATAGTTAGGGTTCAGTTACTTAACCAATTTTGGAGAATAGTATAAATGTAAGTCTCAAAGAAGACAAATGGTTCGATTTTTTGCTAGCAAGAGGAGGTCATCAAACTTGTTTATGAACTAAGTAAAAACTCTTATGTGTATTTGAAAGACTAAATTATGAAATATATGCTCTGTATGCCCTTCAGTTTATTCTATGGCTTCATTTATAACTTGTTTTAGTTACTCAGCTGGTAATTTCATTGCTTGTTTAAAGTTTTATACTTGGAATGCTTTCCATCTATGGGTGAATCTTAGTATTGTTTTATGCTAGATTATGGTTATTATGTTATGCATCTCAGCCTTTCTATGCTCATGATTTAGTGTTTATTTGGATTTATGAATGTATTCCCTCTTGTCTTCAAAGTGCTCAACCAAAAAACCTTAAAAACCCTATTTTTCTTTATTGAGATTATTGAGATTGTGTTGCCTTGTTCTCTTGTAGTTTGGGAACAATTTATGGCACTAACATCTTTGGTGCCGCTACCGGGGAATGAAGTTGAAAACATATTTTTCCCTAGGATACTTATCATTTCGCTGGTCTTAAGAGGTGAACTTAACCAGCAAATCTTAAAGAGTACTTTTCACCAGTTTGTCACAGTGGCTACTAAGGGAGTTGGAACAAGAAATAGACCTAGTTCACCTTTGCAGTTGGGTGTTTCAGACCCAGAATAGATACTGAAAACAACTATGAATATTAGAAGGTATCATTCATCACCAGCCCTATGTAACCCTGATTAGTTGGATAGTTCATCACCTTTATCTGTTTTGAAAAGAGAAGAAGAAACTTCACCTAGGTTGAAACCTATAATTCCTGTCAATAACTTTCAAGTTTTCACTGATCATCAATCCTTCAAAAAGGAAAAAATAGTATCTCCTGGTAAAATTCCTCTATTTCATCTAAAATTTTGTAAAACCCCATTTCAGCCAAGTTCCAGTCAAATATTTCCATCACCAAAGTCAGTCAACCTAAAAATGGCAGCCCAAAATCAGCGAGTAGATATGATGGACCAAATGGTTGCAACTAGGTATGCACCCTTAGTTTTGCCTCAACCTTTGAATGCACTTCCTAGAGGTGATTATCATAAATACCTGCCTAGGTTTAATGGACAGGGTGAAACTATAGCTTTGGAACATTGGGAAGCCTTCCTTAGTTATGCTGATAACCAGAATATTGAAGCTAAGGATGTATGGATGAGGATGTTTGTACAGATCCTTGATGGAGATGTCAAAAAATGGTTTAGGGAGTTTCCTGCAAATTCTATCACTATCATAGAAGAGCTTAAGGACCTCTTCATGAGACAATGGGATGACACCAAAGATCATACTTATTATATAACTGAGTTTGGATCCCTTAGGAGAAAGAAGGATGAAACCATCACAGATTTTTTGAAGAGATTCAATAAAATGTATGGAAGAATTCCTACACAGATAAAACCTTCAGAAACATCTGCAAAACTCACATATGCAAATGCTTTTGACCATGAATTTTCCTTACTAATAAGAGAAAGAAGACCTATTTATTTACTAAACATGCAGGATGCAGCATTAGAGGTGGAGTCTAATATATTGGCTTCCAATATATTGAAGAAGGAAACATCTCAGCAAATATATGACAGGAAAGGTAAGAGGGAAGTAGCTCAAGGGGTTTCAACATCCCACTCTACAAAAGGTAAAATTGATGAGATGGCCAAGCTAGTTAAGATCCTGAATGAAAAGTTAAACAAGTTAGAACTAGAAAAGAATTCAAACAAACCTATCCAAGAAGGTGAAAGAAACCCTAACAATCAAAACCAATTCAGAAGACAGTTTGCCCCTCATTTCATACCTAGAGAACGAAGAAACAATGATATACAGTGAGAAAGGAGAGAGACTGAGGATCAAAGAGTACCACCCCCTCTTCAGAACAATGTTGTCGATGAAGAAGAAATTGAAGAGGAAGTGTTATTTGAAGACACAAATCAAGATATGAACTATTTTGGAGAATAGTTAACTAAGGGTTTTGTCACTGAAGAAGAATTTTTAAATTTAGAATACTATGATGCTGATATGTTTGAAATAGAAGATGACTTAAATCAGAAAATGACTGCTGTGACTACTAATGCCTATCAGAATGAACCAAAGAAAACTTTGAATTTGAGGTCAGGCCCAAAACAAGTAGTTCGAAACCCAAAGAAGAAGGTAGTTGTACCTACTAAACAGCAATCTAATCCTGTGTCAGAGAAAAAAAAAATTAGGATAAGCAAAAGAAGAATATGGAAGTTGAAGAGGTAAATAAAGCTGTGTAGAATTTTAATCTGGAAAATGAATTAGGAAAAATAAAGATTCCTATGCCTTTTACTGAATTAATGAAGAATCCTTCTTACAAAGAATCAGTTCTTAAAATGATTGGTTCAGCAAATAGTCAGCCTCTTTCTGATACAGTGAATCTACAAGAAGAAAATCCTAAAATATTTATTGGATTAGCTTTGGCTAAAATAAATGATAATGAAGCAAGTGCTTCACCTCCATTTTACATTACACTGACTATCCATGAACAAATGATACATAACTGTCTTTTAGATTCATGAACATCACATAACCTAATTCCAAAGGCTATCATGGAGGCTTTAGGTTTGAGTATAACAAAACCCTACCATGATCTGTATGCTTTTGATTCATGAGCTGTAAAATGTTTGGGTGTGATTAAAGATATGGTTGTCATTTTGGCTCAGTTACCAATGAAGAGTGCGATTATGGATGTGGTAGTAGTAGATATTACACCTAAATTTGGATTACTTCTCTCTATGTCTTGGGAAAATAAAGTTGGTGGAACTTTAAAAATGGATTTAACATATGCTACTATTCCTGTGTTTGGAGGAAAAAACAGAAGGCTATACAGACAGCTTCAATTTTCCTATATTGTGACAGATGACAAGAACCCTACAAACCATCCTCTTTATGTTGTTGATAATGATTTGGGTACTTGTATGTTACATTTTAGTGATGATGATAATATTGTTGGTTTGTTATAGGTTGAAAAGGAACATCCAGTTAAATGCAATAAGGAACAAGAAGATGAGCTTTGGCAATTATATTTTGATGAATCATCTTGTAAAGAAGGTGTTGGAGCAGGGGTTCTTCTCATATCTCCTAGTGGTGAAACAGTAGAGCTGATGTATAAATTAGAATTTATTACTACCAATAATAATGATGAATATGAAGCTTTGCTGTTAGGTTTGAATGCTGCTAAAGATTTAGGCATTCAACAGATTTCTATATATGGCGAGTCCGAGTTCGTTGTTCAGCGGGTGAGGAACAACTATCAAGTGAAACAAGATTTGTCGAAATTCAATCAAAATGAGGTATGGGATATGATTGAAAATTATTTTGTAGCTTTTAACATTACCTATATTCCTAGGGACCATAATCAGACTGCTGATTCATTGGCCTTAGCAGCTACATGTTTTAGAATTCCCAAAACCACACAGTTGAAGTATCCTATTGAGGTTAGGTACAGACCTTCTGTACCTGATAATGTAAAGCAGTGGAGAGTGTTTGAAAATGAAATTGAAATCAAAATATTTTTGGAGCTTACAGTTGAGTTTTCTAATTCCTTGGTTGATCAAGAAGAAGACAATGAGGATGAAGATGTTGAAGAGATTGTTGAAAATGAAATTGTTGGCCACAAGATTATTGAACTAAAACGTAATTTCACCCCAAAAGGTTTGGTTCCTTTAGAAAGGATATTTTCAAAAGATGATACACCTTTAAAACCTGTTGTACAGTCTTCAGAAGAGAATGTGGTGGATTGTAACATTAGTACTGCAGAACATCCTAAAATGGTGAAGATTTCAAAAGCACTCACAGCAGAATAGAGAAACAGGTACATTAAGTTGTTAAAGGAGCATGTTGATGTCTTTGCATGGTCTTATGAAGAATTGGGAACATATGATACTGGGATTATACAACATAAAGTACCTTTAAAACTGAATGTTAAACATTTTTGACAGAAATTGAGGAGGGTTAATCCATCTTTGTTTCCTGTTATTGAAAAAGAAGTTAAGAAGTTATTAGATGCCAAGATCATTGTTCCTCTCAGGTACTCTTCATGGGCTGCTAATCTAGTTCTTGTCAAGAAAAAGAATGGCAAAATCAGACTATGTGTTGACTTTAAACATCTGAATAGGTCTTCACTAAAGGATAATTATCCTCTACCTAAAATAGAACAAATATTGGAGAAGGTTGTTGGGGCACAAAGGATTTCTATGGTTGATGTCTTTTCAGGATATAATCAAATTGCTATGCATCCTGATGATAAATAAAAAACAGCTTTTACTACTCCCTAGGAAACTTTCATGTATGATAAAATTCCTTTTGGTTTAATGAATGCTGGAGCAACTTTTCAAAGAGCTATGGATATAGCCTTTGTTGGGGAAAGAGACAAGTTTGTAGTGATTTACTTAGATGATATTACTGTCTTTTCACAATCAGATGATGAACATATAAAACATTTGAAACAAACTTTTCTAAAAGGCAGAAAATATGGTTATTCCTTAAATCCAAAGAAGTCACACTTTGTTGTACAGGAAGGTAAATTATTGGGTCATTTAGTTTCAGATGATGGTATAAGGATTAACCTAGAAAGGGTGAAATCAATACTGAAGATAAGTCTACCAAGTAGTAAAAAAGATGTCCAATATTTCATTGGTAAAATCAACTTTCTACGTTGGTTTATACCAAATTTTGCTGAGACTATCAAACAAATTATAGACATGCTGAAGAAGGATCAATAATTCAAGTGGACTACAGAAGAAAAGAACTCATTTGAAAAAATTAAGATGGCTCTTACCGAAGTTCCAGTATTAGTAAGTCCATATTTTACAAAGGAATTTCTAACCTTTTCCTTTGCATCTGAAGATACATTGGCTTCTATTTTGTTACAGAAGAATAAGGATGGTCTTGAACATCCTATTGCATTCTTCAGCAAAACTCTCAAAGATTCTGAATTAAAATACAACATCTTAGAAAAACAAGCTTACTCTTTGGTAAAAGCTTTGAAATTTTTCAGAATCTATGTTTTGCATTCCAAAGTTATTGAATATGTGCCTAATGTTGCTATAAGAGATGTTTTGACACAGGCTAACAGTGAGGGAAGAAGAGGAAAGTAGATCACTAAAATCATGGAGTATGATGTAGATATCAAACCTACCAAACTAGTAAAGGGACAAGGTTTAGCTAAGTTGTTGGCTGAATCAAATTGCCAAGCTTTAGGATTGCATTTGATGGCAGTGGATCCAGCACAGGAAGAAAATCAAGTAGAGATGGAGAAAGAGAAGATTGTGGATTTCTATTCAGCATCCACATGGTATGTAGACATTGTATTTTTTTTGTATTTGCAATGTCCTGAACACTTAGATAAAAAAGTTGATAGATCTTTGAAGCTAAAAAGTACTAAGTACTGTTTGGTAGAACAACATCTATTTTGGAAGGATCCAGGGGGTATTCTACTCAGATGCTTAGATAAACCTGAAATTGAAGAAGTGATTTCTAAATCTCATGAGGGTGCTTGTGGAGGTCACAAGTATTGGAAGGAAATAACATACAAAATCCTAAGAGCTGGATACTATTGGCCCTCTTTATTTTCAGATGTATATCAGCAGGTAAGAGCATGCATCCCTTGTCAGAAATTTGCTGGTAAACAAAAGTTGTTGTCATTACCTTTAAAACCAATTGAAGTAAGTGCCCCTTTTCAGCAGTGGGGACTAAAATTTATAGGAGAAATAAATCCATCTTCCTCAGGACAACATAAGTGGATTCTGACCACAACATATTTCTTTACTAAGTGGGTGGAAGCTATTCCAACAAGGAATGCCACAGATAAGGTGATTATAATTTTTATTGAAGAAAATATTCTCAATAGATTTGGATGTCCACAGAGAATATTAACTGATAATGCAAAAGCTTTTAAGTCTAAGGCTATGGAGGCATTTTGTGAAAAGAATGGAATCCAGTTGAAACATTCAACTCCTTACTATCCTCAAGGTAATGGTTTAGCTGAGTCTTCAAATAAGAATATCATTCAAAGTATCAAGAAATTACTGAAGCATAACAAAATATCATGGGATTCTATGCTGAAGTATGCATTATGGGCTGACAAAATAACAGTCAAACAAGCAATTGGAACTTCTCCTTTCCAATTAATGTATGGTATAGATGCAGTGTTTCCTGTTTAGTTGGGTATCCCAGTGATGAATTTTTTTCAGTATTTTTAGGAAGAACCTAATGATATGCAAAGAAGGATTTATCCAATGATAGAGTTGCAGCAGAATAGAGAAAAAGTGGAAGAAAATGCATAGCTATACAGATTGAAGATTAAATAAAGATTTGATAGGAAGATCAAAGATAATACTTTTTCAATAGGAGACATGGTTCTGAGATGGGATGCTATGAAAGAGAAAAAAGGAAAACATGGAAAATTTGATAACCTCTAGTTTGGCCCTTTCCTAGTATCTAAGTTTTTGGAAAACAATACTTTTGTTCTACATACTTTGGAGGGTGAAGAATTGTCAAGTCCAGTTAATGGACGATTCCTCAAGCATTTCTACAATTTCTGAAGTGAATTTTAGTTTTCATTATATATACCGGTGTGAGTAAAACAAAGTAAGGACTCCATAACCCAATGGAAATTTTGCATATTAGCAAGTAGCAGTACAGAAGGCACTGGTCTACAGGTTCTTGAAGCCTCACAAGGAGGACTTCATCCCGCAGCAGGAGCCAGATGCTAGGTCATGATTTTGTCTTCCTTAGTTTCATGCTTTTATTTATGTTTTTGAACCTTGCTATTATTTTTTGTTTCTAGAAAGTTTTGTTTATAAAGATAACTTTGATTTCAAACTTTTAATTTTCATGTTTTTTTATTTTTAAGCTTGTTTTTATAAATTTTGCTTTGATTTCATTATTGAGGGATTTTATAAGGCATATATCGATGAAATAGTTTTATAAATAACACTAAGGTCAAAATTAAACCCATAAACCATGTTTGAATCCTTATTATTGGCCTAATAATATGAAATTATTTGATTCGACTTTCTTGTAGCACAAGAGCAAAATAGACACACTAGAGCGCTACAAGAAAATCGTGAATGCTAAAATCATCATTTTTTCAGTCCAATTTTTTGGGTGTCTTATCTCTAAGATGTCAATCATATCATTTGATTCAATTGATATGTGTCTTGCATATTTTTATTACTGAAATAGGTGGATGGTCATCATAAGAGGTAGATCGTGGCGATTGCATGCAAAGCAGGCTAAATGATGATAGTGAGTAGAATGAGACAAAAATTTTCAAGAGTATGTTCCTTATCTGAAGGACACGAAGGATATTAAAGGTTGTGGTGAGAAGACACTGCTGAGAAATCGAGATTTTTCAACTGAATGAGGAATTAGGGATTTTCAGTAGTGACTGTTTGAACTGGTCGGGACGATTAGAGATAGGTGGAACATGAAATTTGACACTTAACCATTGAAATAACTGCATTCCATCACTCGTATTGGTGTTATAAATAGGTAGCCAACGTGTCATTGTTAGGGTTTTCTTAATTTGGGTATTTTCTGATGAAATCCTTAATGATAAAATTCAAAGGACGAATATGATTTTTTTCGCCTAATACACTGTAAATGATGAATTATTAACAAATAGATTCAAATTATTCATCATTTAAAATAGTAAAATTCAAAGAAAAACTTGTTGGAGTTCCCTGAACTGTGTGATTAGGTCAGACTATTGTGATTTGGCACAAAGGATTTTTGAACTGTTTGTTAGGTCATACTATTGTGATTTGAAGATAGTTAGACTATGGGATATTGACAGGTGCGGTTAAACCATAGTAAATATGAAGAAAAGTGGAAAAACAAATAGAGCAGATCCCACTGACCTAAGCTGGGTAGACAATTTTCCAGAATGTGTAGAGTTATTTTCAAATGAAGGATGGTTAATATTTTTCAAAAATATTAATGGATATCATGCAGAGGTATCTCATAAATTTACTCAATGCTTAGATAAATACATTCTGTCTTTTGATACTTTACAGTTCAAAATAACTAAGGAGTTGATAGCTGAGGCAACATGCATCTTGAACGAGGGAGAATTATGGTTTAAGAAGGTTCCATTCACCTTCAATGCACAAAAGTACTTGTTTCCTGGTGTGATTGCAGATTGAGGTAAAGGTGTACCAATTCATAACTTCAAACCTGAATGGATTAAGCCCATTAAATTCTTACAGAGTTATATTACCTGTGATGGTAGACATGCTTTTGTTTTCAAATACCACTTTAGATTTCTTCAGCATATTAGTGATCAGTCCAATATGAACTTACCCTTCTTCTTTCTGAAAAGTCTACAAAAGATGTCATGCAGAGTTAAGGAGCACCAAAATCATACAAAGTAGTCTATTTTCCATCATGGACTCATCAAGCTTATCATAAACATTGTTTTGCAGAGTAGGGGAAATACTTGGGAGTATTTCATTTTCTTGTCAGGTTTTCAAAATGATCAAGAGGGAGAGTCTCACAGAAGACAAGCTGATATAGGGCATACTTTTATTAGAAAGCTCAGGAAAGAGGTAAAGGTCAAGGACGAAGACAGGGTTAAATTGGAGGAAGTTTCAGATCATGCAAATGAAAACTTTGAATTTAAACGGCAACTTAATAACAATGAGAGCAAGAATTTACAGTCAGGTATTAAGGAAGCCGCGCCTGTTGAAAATGCTTTACATGCAGAGACATTTTCAGATGAAAAAGAGGATATTGAAGTGCAAAGACAAATTCCTATCATAGTTCTATCAGAAGATGAGAAATGCCTATTTGATGATGATAAAGTTCCTGTCACTGATGCAACTAGGATTTGTACTGAGCAGGAATTTCATAGCCATGGTGATGAGGTAGCATTGTCAAAAAGAAAGAAAACAAAACTTGTTCAGTTTTCCTCAGTGATTCATCAGGGTAAGACTATCAAAATGTTGGGGGAGATTGCTACTATTTGGAGACCTAAAACCAAACCTAGAAATAAACTCAGACTGAACATGAAAAAGTTGTTGAATCCTAAATTGAATAAAGAAAGAGTGACAGTGACAGATGATTCTTCATCTGAGGAAAAATTGAATGATGATAAAGATGACAGTAAGGGTAAAAGGCCAATTGAATAAAAAATAGAGTCTGTCCTAACTAATACCAAGATATTTGATACATTTCTGGAGGTACGAAGTCAGATGTTGCAGGAATATCAAGAAGGTGAAATAAACAGTTCTTACTCAGAGAAGAAGGTGATGGTTGAAAAAAAAGTTCCATGTAAAGCTAAGAGTGAAGAACATCTAGGGTTTCCTAGAACACCTACAGAATTATTGCAAGAAGATGAGGAAATTTATAGGAGATTGAATATTCCATGGCTTCCAAATGAGATGCAAACCACAGCAAGAAATAAAAGCTTTGATTTAGAAAAAGATAATTTACAAAGAAGTATAAAACAATATTAGTATCAGGTTGAGTACATGCAGGATACTAATGGTGGCTTAGTCAGTGCAAATAGAAATCTTAGAAAGGATTTGGAGGAAGTAAACAACCATTATTAGGAGTTGATCACAGTTTCAACAGAAGCATTGAAAAGGAAAAGGAAAACAGAAACTCAATTCACAATGTTGAAGCAAACCATCCAGGACCTGCAGCAGCATAATGAAGAGCTAACGAGGAAGATTGTAGATATGAAGACAAATCAATTGAAGGCAAGAAGAAAAGCTCAAGCCTTGGAAGGGATTGCCTTACTAGCTGAAGCAGCTAAGGATATGTAAAGTTTTTTAAGATAATTAGTTATTAGTTAGGTTTGAAAGCTACTTTATTTTTGTAAGTATTATTTAAATGAAACTATTCGGTGGGTAGACTAAAACAATAGTTAGGGTTTAGTTACTTAACCAATTTTGGAGAATAGTATAAATGTAAGTCTCAAAGAAGACAAATGGTTCAATTTTTTGCTAGCAAGAGGAGGTCATCAAACTTGTTTATGAGCTAAGTAAAGACTCTTATGTGTATTTGAAAGACTGAATTATGAGATATATGCTCTATATGCCCTTTAGTTTATTCTCTGGTTTCATTTATAACTTGTTTTAGTTACTCAGCTAGTAATTTCATTGCTTGCTTAAAGTTTTTATACTTGGAATGCTTGACATCTATGAGTGAATCTCAGTATAGTTTTCTGTTGGATTATGGTTATTATGTTATGCATCTCAGCCTTTCTATGCTCATGATTTAGTGTTTATTTGGATTTATGAATGTATGCCCTCTTGTCTTCAAACTGCTCAACCAAAAAACCTTAAAAACCCTATTTTGCTTTATTGAGATTATTGAGTTTGTGTTGGCTTGTTCTCTTGTAGTCTGGGAACAATTTTTGGCACTAACAATGATGATCATGATAAGGATGATCACAATGATGATGATGAGGATGATGACTATGATGATGATGACAATGATGAGGATGATGATGATGATGATGATGACGATGACAATGATGATGAACAATTATGGTGATGATGAGGATGAGCATGATGATGATGAAGACGATGATGAGGAACAATGATGATGATGATGATGATAGGTTTAGTTGAAACTTTGCTTTGATTTTATTTTCAAGCATTTTCAATGGAATGATGATGATGAACAATGATGAGGAGGAGGAGGAGGATGATGAGGATGAGGATAATGATGATGATGATGATGACAATGATGATGGTGATGATAATGATGATGATCATGATGACAATGATGTTGATGATGATGACAATGATGATGGTGATGATAATGATGATGATGATGATGATGACAATGATGAGGATGAGGATTATGACAATGATGATGATGATGGGGATGAGGATGATGATTTTGATGAAGATGAGGAGGATGATGACTATGATAATGATGATGATGATGAGGATGAGGATGAGGATGATGAGGAGGAGGAGGAAGAGGAGGATGATGAGGATGATGATGATGATGAACAATGATGGTGATGATGATGATGAGGATGATGACTATGATGATGATGATGATGATGATGAGGATGAGTATGATGATGATGATGATGACGACGATGACGATGGTGATGATGAGGAGGAGGAGGAGGATGATGATGATGATGATGATGTTAATAGGTTAATTTGAAACTTTGCTTTGATTTTATTTTCAATCATTTTCAATGGAATGATGATGATGAAGAAAGAAAAATTGTTCACTATTTTTTTTAAACATAGGGACGTGTGTGTGTCCCTGTATGCAATTGCACAAAACACAAGGGCATGTCCACATACATGTGCACACGTTTCATTAGGAGCGTGCATGCGCTCCTATTGTCCACATTGGAAATCTAGTGTGCACATGTCATAAGGAGTGTGCATGTGCTCCTATTGTCCACACTGGCAATATGACACCCGCATGTCATTAGTAGCGCATGTGTGTGTCATTAGGAGTGCGTGCATGCTCCTATTGTCCACATTGGCAACCTGTCATGGAGGTTTTCCACTGTCGAAGTAGGAGAGCGTGTGTGCCTCCAAGGGTGCATGCGCATTCTTGTTTTTTTTCTGCTTGCATGCTCCCATTGCATCAAATTGTGGGTGCCCATGAGCATGTTGGTTTCTCAATACTAGGTAACCCTTTTACCATTTGCTTCTTTTGTAGCAAATATAAGATACTAAAATGTAAATGGCCATACCTCAAATTCCATAACCATGATTGATCTAAACTATTAGTTTTATAAGAATTCAAAGAGTTAGTCAAATCATTTCTCATAAACATTCTATTCTTTGTCATCTCTACTCTGGCTATTAATTGGTTACTTGGATATTTTTCATAAATAGCGCATACTTTGTTCTTAAATAATACTTTGTATTCTTTCTCCAACAATTCTCCAACACTTAATAAATTACACATTAAACCATGAACATAATAAACATCATGAATTGTTCTTCTTTTACCATTCTTCGCATATACAACAATCACACCTTTTCGATTAACTTTTACCTTACTGTCATTACCTAACTTCACTTCAAACTAAATGCTTTTATCTAGACTTGAAAATAGTTCCTTATTTCCAGTCATGTGGTTGATGCATGCGCTATCCAAGAACCATGTATCTTTTGAAATTTCCTGGGTGACATTACAAGTTAAAAACATAGGATTTTCTTCATTTTGGGTCTCCTCTGTAATGTGTGTAGACAACTTACTAGTATATGCTTGATTCTTCCAGCACTTGTTAGAAAAATGCCCAAATTTCTGACAATAGAAACACTAAACTTTAGATCTATCATATTTTTTTATTTCTTGGCTTCCATGTTCTATTGCTACTCCCCCTTACACTAGGAGTATTATGTTGTAACTTCTATTCATATTCTGAATCATTTATGTTGTCACTATGATCAGTACTTCGACCTCATCTTCCTCTGCTACTAGCTCTTCCCCTATCTCTACCTCTAGTAACATGTAACTAAGATTTAAAATCATTTTGTAATGGAGTATCATCATACCTGTTCATTCTTGATTCATGAGTATTCAAAGAACCAGTCATCTCATCATTCTGCATTTGACTGAGATCGTTAAACTATTCAATTGGAACAGCCACTTCTTCAAACTTATTTGGCAAACATCTCAGCGATTTTTCAATCACATGCTGACCTAAGAGGTCTTCTCCATACTGCCTTTCCTGGTTTACAAAGTTCATAACTTCTGTCATAAAATTATCAACATTTTTTTTATCCTTCATCTTCATATTCTTAAAGTCCCTTCTCAAGTTCTGCAACTTAACATTCTTTACCTTGGCCACACCTTGATAACAAGTTTCAAGAGTGTCCCAAGCTTTCTTTTAAGACTCGGTACTTGATATATTCTGAAATATGGATTCATTTAGGCCGTGATTAATAAGGACAAGAGATTTGTTGTCCTTCTTCCTATTTTCCTTCAATAGAACACGCTCAGCATTTGACAGAGCCAATTCATCAGCTTGATTTGTTGGTTCTGCGTACCCAATCGTAACAAACTCCTAAATATCTATAGCACATAGGATGGTTCTCATCTTAATAAACCAAGTATCATAGATTCTTTCAATCAACACAATAATTTGTGGCTATACTACACTGCTATTAGTAGCCATCACAAAGTAAATTCCAAATTACTGTAAACAAAAAAATGAGAAAGAAAATTCATCCAAGCTATGATACCACTTTGGGGAAGGAAGGGGGGTGTTGCTCTTTGTTTTAGAAACACTGACACATCACTTAAACCCAGATCAACACCTACATGACTGTTGTAGCTGACAGTTACAGCTAACAATAATCTACAGGTGGAGTTGCACCCGTGTTGCAACTGACTATTTAACTCCATTTTGATGACCCATGCATTCATAAACTTAATACTAATACTATGTCTCAACAAAAAAACACATTAAGCAACAAATATACTCTAATCTTCTCAAATTGATACATAAAATTAACTTCAAACTAACTATGAGTTTTCAAACTCAAAAACAGAGTATTACAAAAAAACTTACATAGTAAATTTTGATTTTCAATGCTGTATATATATTTATCTATTTCTCTCTATATGTTGTGTATCTCTATATACAAATCACGATTACATTGTAATTATTATAGTGGTTTAGCTTATTCGATCATTAATTGCTAATTCACCTTTCACAATACAAAAATGGAATTCCTTGTTATAGTGTTGCAGACTGACAGAATTAAAAACTGTGTTGCCCCTTCAAAAAATTAGTAGTGCTTGCTAGACCGATCCTGTAGTATAAAAAATGGATTTTCAAATTTTAATATTCTTATGCCTGTCATTTAGAGTAAGGCGGTGTGGCGGTGTGGCGAATCTTCAGAATTCTAGCAGCCAGAAATCTAGGCAATGGAGTAATTAGCGGCTCCCAACATCGAACACATTAGAGTTTTACATCGTGGAATACATAGAAAGTGGTAGAGTTCAATAATATGGCCAACTAGACACATACCTAATATTCATCTGGGAGATATGTCGATTTGTTTTCAATCCACGAGTATTACTTTTGTGGAAAATGTTGGTACAAGGAATATGAGGATATTATCAGCAACCCATGTGGGAGGGATATGCTAATTTATTGAGATAATATGCTTCTAGGCATGATAATAGATGGTGTATTAATTTATGTTTCACCTTCCTCGAATTTGTTTTCATGTGTTAATTTGAGAGGATATTATAAACTTATTAGGAGTATAGACAATCTTTTCAAAAAAACTAGTTCTAACATTATACATGTAAAACTTGTTCCTTATCCTTGTGGGAAGTGGCTTTCAGTCTATCACGTTTTCAAATATAAGTGGAGTTGATTCAAGTTGACAAAAAGGTTTTAATGGTCTTGCTTCCCCATGGAACATGAGTGAAATAGACATTCCATATTGGGAGACATTATTAAGAAATCTTAACACACTAATAGATCATATATATATATATATATAAAGTTGAGTAGTTACTAAGGATGTTTTGCTTACACAACATTTCTCGTTGTTATCACATAAATATTTAACATAACATAATTTAACAATTTCTTTTTTTTATCACTTAAACCTTTAAAATAACAGAATGTGAGTCCGGATCTCTAAGAGCTTGAATCCCTTCAAAATAATGCTTTTCCAACTCACAAAAACTTATTTTGGCACGTTTCCTTCAAACGGACTCTTTACCACCGACAACTATCCCATCTTGTTAGTTGCAACAACTATCAAACCATTGAAATAGATCTAATAGGTTAGAACAAATGGACATGGAAGATTATTTGATTGTTGTCTTCACATAGTGCACCATAGACCTCTTATTTTCCTTTCCAGGTTATAATGCACCATGTGGGTGGAACGAAGTCCTTATAAACTATCTATGTCAAACCATCTATATTTTGAACAATCCTGAGTTGTTGTGTCAATTATCAGTCTTTAGACAAGTGTAAGCAATGATTTGTACTTTTATTATTAACAATATGACATTTGTTAGTAGTTTAATTGATATAATGAAATTATTATAATTTTAACTTTCCTTTTGTTATACCTCATTGGTTTGTAGTTCCTATGAACTATGTCTTAGAAAATATTCATAAACTAGAAAATTATGATAGAATTGTGCAACATGTAAAGTAGTTTGTAGTGAAGGGAGATCATACATAGAAACAAAATAGCATATTTAGAACTACACCTTTGTAAGTTACCTTGTTTCATGTAGGTAAATAATAATCAATGAGCCTAGTTTAAGAAGCAACATTTTGTTATATTGTATTACATATGTAGGGATTTTTACTACACATTTGCACATGGAACTAAAAATTTTGAACTTGCATTATTCTTACCTCCTGTTTTTTTTGTTCTATATGTTAACATTTTCACCCAAGAAAGAAATTGTAGGATTAATCATTGCAGTGCACTTTTGTTTGTGGTGATGAGAGGATGATGATATAAAGTGACCATAGAATTTGAAATTCTAAAATACATTTTGTTTTTTTAATGATAAATGATTATGTGTTTCTGTAATGTTTTACAATTGACAAATTTCATTTCAATTAGGATATATCTTTTTTGGATATGGGTTTCCTCAACTGTAGTGTTCCATAACTCGATAATTGGTTGTTGGAGGGATATTAGAGGAAAGGAGAAGGATGAGGAATAATCCTCTAATGTCTTGGAGGAGGATTTTCCTCAAGAACATGAAGCATTATCTGAATATGTGGATTCATATTCCTCTAAAATAAGTAGTGATGAAGAAGAGCCTACATCTCAAGAAGATTGGGATGCTCAAAGTTATAATGTTGAAAATGTAAGTCATGTAGTATCAATAGTTCAGTTAAAGCAATTGATATTGAATAAAAAATGACACAAGACACCTAATGAAATATTTGTTATTGAGATATTAAGTGAATCAGAAGATAATGTTTCAATATTTTCGTTGATTGGGAATTCCAAAGGTGTAACACACCATGGCGCTACATAGACACACAGACAACCACCAATGACCAAACACGATCACAAAGAAACACTTGGGCTCCAAAATTTCTTAAACATTTAAATTGAAATCAAAAACACAAATTACAATGAGCCACAATAGACTGAACAATGCAGAAGCATAGAATTAAAAACAACTTAACATTATTTAAGAACATTTAATCATGGATTAAAAACATTAATCAAACAATTAACCCTGATGATTAACCCTTAAAAAAACATCCAATACCTGTTAATGTGCCTTTTCAATCCAAAATTTCGATCCTAACTTTTCCATGTTGATATCGACCTTGCTAACATCGTCAATCTAGAGTTTCCATAGCAAAATCAACATTACAACTTTTGTCCTGACTTTAGACTTCTGACATCGACAGAAGTCAGCACATCAAAAAAAGAAAAACACAACCCTCTTCCTGACTTTTGACTTTCAATGTTAGCAGTATGGATTTGACACACCCAAACAAGAAAAAAATAACTCACTCCCAAATTTCAACTCCCAACATCAATAGTCGAGATTCAAAACTCCAAAGAGAAAACTACGCAAACCACACTCAAATTTTGATTCCCAATGTCAGCACATTAGAAATCAAGAGTTGGCACGAATAAACGATTAAAACCCAATTCACTTCCAACTTCTGATTCTTGGCATCGACACATGAGAATTCAAAGGGAATCAAAATTCAGAAGTCAGAAGTCGACACTAAAATATAAGGATTTAAATTATCACTCTTGATTTTCATTTTCGACGTTAGCATGTGAGAAGTCGAGAGTTGGCATGAACATGATGGACATCACAAAAATCACTTCTAGTTTTTTTATTTCCAACTTCACCGCTTCAGAAGTTGACACCAACACACCAGCACTAGAAATATACTGTAGTGATTGCATATTGGCATGGTAATCGACGATCGTGATTATGCCAATTCAACACATAAACACTGCCATTTTTTGATAAAATGGATAAAGCAAGAAACATGTCAATAAACCAAGGGTTTCTTCCATGACCTAGAAATGAAACCTTATCCACCAAAGCATGTTTCAAGCTCATAGATTGGCTCATAACATAAATGTAACAAAGGAGAATTAAGCAAGGTAAGCTCGCAACGTTACTAGCTTTCACCCAACACTACAAACTGAATCCATTAGAGGCTTTTCATACAAAAACACATGTTCCTAACCAAACAAACCAGTTTCAATATGAGCCAAAATACTAAATACACATGTCTGATATCAAGCAAGGAACACCATAATACTTCCTGGTCTTAATCACAACCACCATACAGAATAAAAACAAAGTTATTAAACATGCAACCACATTCCTCTTGCAAATATAAACAACTCATGGAATTATGGTTTTCCCTTTTATTACAATGATAATTTATTTATTCCACTTTAATTCATACCTCATGAATACAATAGAGTCTTTGTTCCTTTATAATCAACTTAGTAGGACTCGTATGCAATGACATGCTTCTGCCATCAAGTCAAATTAAATATGCCTTCAACATCATAACATTTTTTCGAAAATGCATCATAACTCACAAAAAAATAATAACTTAATGATTATCACAACATATGTTAAACATGGTTTTATCAACATTCAAAGATATGAATTAGAGGTCTGGAAATCAGGAGATAATATTTTCCTCAATTAAGGAAAATGTGGAGTAGAGATCCTGAATATTTTCACGATGATAGACTAAAATTCCATGTCCATCTATATGAAGATAAATATGAAGTTAAATCATATTTGGAAGATATGAAATTTAGGTGCGATGTATATGGATTAGTCAGAGATCCTAGGATCCATTATATGTGTTAAACTTGTGCAGCTTCAGAAGGTATTCTCAATGTAACTCCTACGCGATATTGTACTCATGTAACTACTCATGTAAACCCTACAAATATTCAATGTAAACCCTTGGGAAAGATTAGAAAAGAAGAAGAATAAAATTAAAATTAATTTGTAATTCCCCAAGGTAGGCCAGGCCCAATCAAATTGAAAAGTTGGCCCCAGTTATTTTTGACTTGGAAAATCAGTATAAATAGGAGGAACCACTCCTCATTATTACACACATTCACAGATACTCACTTAACATAAAAGTTGCACCACAACTGTCTAGGAGAGATTTTTTCAGGGGTTACATTTGCGAGAGATATTTTCTCTCTCTCCTTCTCTCTGTTCTCAGAATATTATTATCTTTATATGAAGGTTTGTTGGATTTTTCCCAATTGGGTCTCCCAGGATAAATTCTTGTGTTAATTGTTTTCATGCGTTGTCTTTCTTCTAGAGATCCTTTTGTTTATTTGCAAATAAGATATACTTCTATAATATTGTAAAAGCTAACATTGTATCAGAGAAGTATGAGAAGAAGACATTGTCGGAAGATTGTTGTAACTCTCCCAGAAATAGGGTTTCATATTTCAAATGCTTTACTGAAATGTTTGTCAAGAAAAGAGCATTGGGAGTTTTGCTCTAAGGAGGGTGCATCTTTTGGTGAAGGAAAAAATCAAGTCGGAGAAGTTTTTATTTTGTCCTACTTCCACAGTTGCAAAAATTAGGCTTTCAAGTTTCGTGTTGATCAAGATACTTCAATGGATCAACCTCACCTCTCCTTAACTCTCCTTGACAAGGAACATCTATCTGTGAGGTTATTTTCTTCAAATTCAGAATTTGATTTTTGACCTAACTCCTGCTAGGGTTTTCGATTCATATATGCACCAAGATGATTGGAATGAAGGTTGAAGATCATCTTGATGAGGATACCAACTTCATATCCTGAAATCCCAGGATTCTTCTCATTCTTGAAGAAAATGATTTCTTACCATTTTTCAATGATAAAGTTCCACAACCAGAAGAGAAAGAAGCCAAGTCCTAGTGGAGGAAGGGTGATGCGAAAGCAAGAAGGATTCTAGTGGACTCAGTCAAAGACCACTTGGTTCCACAAATATCAGAAAATAAGACAACTAGAAAGATGTTTGAAACCTTGAATAACTTATTTGAACAAAATATAATCAATGTGAATCTCATATTGAGGAACAAACTATCAAACATGAAGATGACTAAGTCTGAAACATTGCCTCATATTTCATGAGGATCACCGAAGTTCGGGACAAGATAAAGTCTAGTGGAGACAAACATGAAGAAAGGGATATTTTCATGACCACCTTGAATGGTCTTCCACCATCTTGGGATTCTTTTATGCAAGCAATAAGTGGTCGAACCAAGCTTCCCGAATTCGATGATATGTGGTCAGATTACACTCAGGACAAAACAAGGATTGTGGTAAGGCAAAAGAATCCATGGTTCTCAAGATGAAGAGACTCAATCCTTCATCACTCATGCCAATAAAGGCATATGAAAAGGCAGGAAGTTTCACAAACATAAGCACCAAGCTAACAGACCAATTCCCTCTCCAAATCATAAGGAGAAGAAGACGGACCTATCACGCATACAATGATATAAGTGTAAGAAATATGGTTATTATGAAAGCCAATGTAACAGTTCAAGCAAGAGGAATCTTGAAGGCTCAATTGTTGATGTTGATGAATAAATTCCTCACAAGAAGGAAAGGAATGATGATCGTTCAAATTTCTTCTAAAATAATGATATGAAGATCCAAACAATTATGATCTTCCAGCAAGCATGTGAAGATCAACAAACTCTAGTTGTGGAATAATTTCAACAAAACAACCAAAATATAACTATTTGATGCTACATTCTCTAGTATATTGGTTCTGGTTACTTTTTGAATATGTTTTACACATATCTACATTCCTAGATTTAGGAAGTAATTGAGAATGTGGTTCCTTTATTAACAAACAGGCTTATGTAGTATTGTACATACAAATGATTGTTTAAATATCCTATAATATTGCACAACCCATATAGGATGACAACTCCTTTATAACATACTTGGATTAGTACACACTCTTAATGGTATGCTATAATGGAGACCATAAGCATCCAAAGAATAGCCATATGTGTGTTGTGTCGAAGCATTGAATAGAAATTGCCTACACTATTTTTTTGATACACTGGTTACGAAATATTGCTAGCCATTTGGAGAGATTTAACTTGTAACAAATACCATGATCTATAAGGACAAGTGATCCCATTGATATACGAATGGATTAGAAGTAGAAAGCCTCTAGAAGCATGAATTATGACTCTCTAACCCTGAATGATCTCATATAGATATTTGGTGACCAGAAGCGGAACTCTTCTATGAATGTCAGTCTATCTGATGCTTCAACAATTATGGAGGATAAGATGTACTAAGACGACTTATGAGATAAATAGGTAGTTATCCCTCAAAGAAGAGGATCCTATTCTATTACATATGATAGAAACATCATGACAATACTCTTGATTCAGATAATATAATTGAAGGATCCTTGATGAACCTGGTCATCAGCTATATGGATAATTACTTTGTATCTTTCCATTATACATTCATGTGCCCAAGTTAGAACCTTCAGGCAAGAAGGGAACATTCAAGTCTTTAAAGGCTTACAAAATATACATCCCAGGATCAAGACAAATCTAATTCAAATGGAATGTGACCTTCAAAAGAGAGATGGCTATCTAAAAAGGAAGAGGACTTCATATGGAGATCGATGAAAATGAAGAGATGAGATCATCTCCCCCTCTAGAAGTTAAGAGGGAGTGTGAACAAAGGGATGAACCAATCGGTTCCATTTTACAGTTGAGCTGGACAATGCTCCCATGAATATTTCAGTAAGTCAGAAAATATCTAGATGGGAACAACAGACATTGCATGATGCATAGGGTAACATAGCCCCACGTGGAATCCACCAGGAAAGAAAAAGACCTCAAATATTCTATAGTTATGTAGCCTTGATGAGTCACACCATTGACACAAAACCCACCACAAATGAAGAATCCTCCAGAAACCAAGTTTGGAAGCATTCCATGATAAAGGAGTTCCAGTCCATTATGAAGAATGATGTATGGGTGGCTATAGCAAGACCTGGGGGGGAATTCAGTAGTGACCTCCAATGGTAGCATGGAGAAACACAAAGAAAGATTTATTTCCATAGGATTCTCTCAGAAAGAAGGAATTAACTAAGACGAAACATTTTCTCCTATGGCTTGATATACTTCCATCAGAACCATCATTGCTATTGCTACAACAATGGGATGGAAGTTGCATCAGATGGATGTAAATACCGCCTTCTTAAATGGTATTATTGAGGAAGAAGTTTACATTGAACAACCAGAAGGTTTTATTTCCCATAAGAAATAATCTCACGTATGGAATTATATGGGCTCAATAAAGAACCTCGGGCCTGGTATGGATGGATAGAGGAATACCTAATAAAACTAGGATTCACCAAGAGTGATGTAGACCCCAATATTTACTACAAGATTGAAAATAATCAGTCACTGATTTTTGTATTTTACATGGATGAATTAATTCTCATAGAAAACGAGAAACTGATTGAATGGTGTAAGAAGAAGCTTTCCTCTGAGTTTGAATTTAAGGACCTCAGATTGATGTATTACTTCTTGGGATTAGAAGTATAGTAGATGGAGGAGGAAATTTTCCTAAGTCAAGGAAAACACACCATTAATATTTTGAACAGGTTCAAGATGTTGGACTGCAAGTCCATCGCTACCTCGATGGATGCAAACTTCAAGAAAATTAAGGATTCCACTTCAATTTTTGATATGATTGATTCCACAATGTATCACCAGTTGATTGGTCATATGATGTATCTGAAAAACACTAGACTAGATATATGTTTTTTTGTAAACACCCTTAGCTAGTTTATGGGTGATCCGAGGTAGATTCACTTGGTTTCGGCAAAATATGTTCTCAAATACTTACGTGGCACTTTGAAATATGGTCTAAGATATGCTTTAGAATCTTATACGATATTGCCAGGATATTATGACTCAGATTGGGCCAGGTGTGTTGCAGATAGGACGATTACTATTGGATATTGCTTCAATTTGGGATATGCAATAATCTCCTAGTATAGAAGGAGGCATACCTCAGTAGAAATCAGCACCTCAGAGGCTGAGTATATGTCTACCAGTTTAGCAGCTGAAGAAGAAGTATGGATTCAAAAAATCCTAGCAGGATTGTTTGCTTAGATTCTAGGGCCAACTGTAATTCACCGTGATAATCAAAGTTGTATACGGATGTCAATAATCCCATATTTCATGATAATATGAACCATATAGAGATATGATATCACTACCTTCATGATACAGTGCATAAAGCTCCAGTCGAGTTATAGTATGTCCTGATGAATGACTAGACAACAAATATTCTTACCATGCCTCTTCTCAGGACAAATTTTGAATACTTTCATAGAAGACTTGGAGTAGAAGAAAATGAATCCTCATAAATATGGAAATTCAAGACTGATATCTATGATTATTTCACATAGGTTCCTCTACTTGTTCTAGATCTTAGCGAGGTATGGGAGAAATCCCATCGGCATTATGCTATGGGTAGGTAGAAAATAGCCATGTGCATAGTTGACCACTATACGTTCAAATTATCAATCTAGTTCTTTGGATTAATCCCACCATATCTTGAGATGAACAAGTTATAGGTGGTCGTATACACAGGTGGCTTCTACTCGCTCAGGTTCTCAACCAAGTATGGGATAAATCCCATTGTCATCTTGGGACAAGCAAGACATAGATGGTTGTGTGCAATGATGGTCACTAAATGTTCAGATTGTCTATCTGGTGTTCTATAGAGTATTCTCACCAACTCTTGAAATGAACAAGTTGTCTTTGTTTGTGTACACTAGTGACCTCTATTATCATAGGTTCTCAACTTGGTGTAGAAGAACTCCCACCATCACTTGATATGAACTGATAGTATATGGGCGGTGAAGCATGTCTAGGTTATCAGGTAGAGATGGACATATAATACTTTGATTACTCCTCTCAAAGAACAAAGATAAATATTGATGACCTTTAGTATTTATAAGATATGATTGATGCATATGAGATTTACAAAAGAGACCCAGATATTCATGATGTTGATGATGACCATATCTGAAGAATACCTTCCTTGTTGAGAGGGAGTGTTGAACTTATGAAACTTTAGAAGCTATTCTTATTGTAAATACTATGGGAGATTATAATAATGTAACTACAAATGTAACCCCTAGATATATTCAATGTAAACACTGGGGAATGATCAGAAAAGAAAAAGAATAAAAATCAATAATAATTTGTATTTCCCAAAGTTAGGTCATCCCTAATAACACTAGCAAGTCGTCCCCAGTGATTTTCTAGTTGTAAGATAAGTATAAATAGGAGGCGCCCTACTCATTATTACACACATTCACAACAACTCAGTTGATAGAAAAGGTGCGCTACAACTATCTAGGAGCATATTTTTCTCGAGTTACATTTGCGAGAGATATTTTCTCTCTCTCTTCTTCTCTCTATTCTCAGAAGATTATTATCTCTATACAAAGGTTTGTTGGGTTTTTCTCGATTTGGTTTCCCATGATAAATTCTTGTGTTAATTTTTTTTGTGCTTTGTCTTTCTGATAGATATCCTTTTGTTTATTTTGAAATAAGATATACTGCTATAATCTTGTAAAAATGAACAATATGCTTTACACTCTATACATAGACATGTACAACACAAAATTTGTTTTAGTACCTACCTGGTACAAGTGTATATGAACTTATATATGTCTCCAAAAATGGAATACAAATTTAAAGATATATGAAATATTACTCCTATAGAGATTGAGGAAAGATCACATATGTTGCTCCAGATAGAGCATGTTGAAAAGTAGTAAAGCTTTATGATGTTTCTAGTCAGTTATATATGAGTGTTATAGCTTGATTTTACACACATTGTGCATCATTCCTTTATGGCCTTCCCTTATCCCTATGCACAATCACTATACCCCCCTTACACAATTTTTTTAATATGTACGTGGGTCATCAGTTATACAACTCGTGTATACACAACTTGAACCATTGCAACCCGTGTACATTAGGTTTTGTGTTCAAAAAAAAAGTTAGAGTTTTCCTCATCAAGTAATGAATACCTTGATCATTGTCCTTTTGTATGCAAGGAAACACTCCAATTCAACCCTACATTTCCCATTTGAGGGCTATATATTGAGCCATTGTGAAGCATTAGAGGGGAGGTGACTTTGAGAGTAAGGACACTTTCACAAAAAATTTCCCCATTGTCATATACTTGAGTATTCATCCCTTTTTACTTTTTGATAGAACCATTTGTGTTCATCCCCCAAGACCTCCATTTCCTTTGTGAGCTTACCTTTCTATGGTTGTGTTGCATCCGCAACAATTTCCCAAAATTCTAAAAATTTTGGGACCCCCCCTTTTTTTCTTTGAATTAGTTAGTTTCCTTTTCTTGATTTCACCCCCTTTGATTTTAGCTTATGGATTTTGAAGCACCTTTTGGATGCCATCATTCGACTGGTTTCTCATCATTTAATTGTTAAGGAATTCCATCTTAAATTGAGCTCCTTGTCATTTTGTTTGCAAAACCTTTTAAAGCCTTCGTTTCAAAGCTTTCGTGTATCGGGAGTTAGCTCGTTGACGAGCCCGCCGTTGCGGGTGTCTTCCAGCTCTTCATAATCTTTTGGCACGCCGCTGTAGCGAGTGCTTCTCAACTCTTGATTGGCTTTGTCATGCCGCCGTTGCGGGTGTCCTTCGAGTCTGCATGGCCTTTATCGCGGCCGACGTTGCGGGGGAGTTCCAACTCTCGGTTGTCTTTTTCGCGCCGAGTGTCGCAGAGGTAGGTTACTTCGTTTTACCGTTGCAGGTGGTGGTTTCTTCCTGTGTGTGTTCGGTCGTTGTTTTTATTCCACGTCGGAAGCGGATAAATACTTCCATCTCCGCCATTGCGGAGCATTGGGAGTTCCGAGTTTTCGCCCCGCCCGACCACGGTCATCGTTCGCTCGGCCCATTATTATTTTTTACGTTGCGGGTGAGGGAGTAGTGAGGATGGTCCGTCGTTGTGGACAGGGCTGAGTTTCAGTCGCCCAACATAACTTTCATGACCACTACGACTGAGTTGACCTGTCGCATGTGTGGAGTTCTATATATACGGTGGGCATGTTTTGGTTTTTTTTATTGTTTTTTTCGCCCAAGCCGTCGTAGTCCGCTCCGCGTTGTCGAACTCGCGAGTCCTGTGGAAGAATAGTGCTCATACCTTGTCCAGCTGTCGATTGAAAGCTTCTTCGTTGTCGCCACAGCAGCTGCGCATCCCTACCAGGTAGGATCGTACTGCCTTGCCTAGTGCTTTTCGAAGTTTTGGTTGGATAATGTTGGCTTTGGTGGGAGGTTACTAGGTTTGGGTCCCCATGATTCCGTTTCTCCCATGGACGGAGTTTTTATACCCGTAGCTAGATTTGCCGTAACCGTTTCCCCGTTGGTCTGTGCCCGCGTTTAACCTATCCGTTTCGACCACTGTTGTGTCTAGAGGGGAGGGAGTCTTTTCCCTTTCTTTGAAGCCCGCGTCTTTTTCCTCGTGGCCGTTTTTGTTTCACCTTGAACAAGGGGAGGAGGACGCAGGTGCAGGCGGCCATTATGCCGCCTGCACCTGGTCTAGTGCTTGTAATGATGGGGTCCATCGATACTTTGATGGGGTTTTCACCGAAAGTCATGGTAGATACTCGGCTGGTCATTTCCCCTATGTGTTTGCCCTTTTCTCGAGCCATAACCTGTGCTTGCGCTGCATTGTGCGTTGCTTTCCACCAACGGGCCGCGCCGCTGTTGGTTTTTTACGATTTGGGGGTAGAATGAATGGTGGTACTGGTGGAAGCACCCTGCACAAAAGGTTGTCATGGTTTCCCGTAGCTTATGGCCGCACCGATGTAATTACCATATCTACGCACGGCATAAGCTTTGCCTTTTTGTCTTTGCTAAAACGTTGTATAAGTTTAAGTGATAGTCTCGCCTTACGTTTTGCATTTTCACTGCATATCGTTGCATTGGAAGAAAATGGCATGTTGGGGAATTATGTAGTCTTGATGACAGACCATTGGATGAAGTAAATCTTTTAGTGTTTATGGCTCATTATATTGCAGTAATAGTCTGAGTTTTTGTGCTAATAATTTCAGATAGTCAGGATATAGATTGGTTGTGCATACATGTGAGGGTTGCTTTCTTTCTTACACATTGATATAAGATAATGGCACAGCTCAAAAGATGGCATGACTAGTTCAAATCCTTCAACTTGAAGAGCCTATATCCGATATCATTATAGTCATATAGACAATGGAGAAAGAATAAACTGCTTCATAATATTCACAAATTTGAATTGCCTAATATCATGATGTTTTACATTGTAGGAGGATTTTAAAATGTCCAGAAGACAGAAAAGGAAGGCCCCTGTGGTAGAAGAACAAACAGCAATAGAGGCCGTCCTACCAACTAAGTATATCTATGAGGACACCCAGTGTGTCTCGGGGGTTGAACCTGAATACAAATGGGGAGACATATACAGGATGATCTCCCATAGGGAAGTTCCAGATATGGGCCTGGAGGAAGCACCAATTTACGCAAATATAGAAAAATCAGCCATTATGAAGATTGCCACCAGGCCAGAGATGTTTCCATGTTCTGAGGTGATGACGTGGATCCTGCCACACACAAACCATGGCTCAATGCTTATCTGTAATGTTGGAGGTCAAGGCTATGCTGCCTTTAGCCCTGGATATGTGGCCTTAGCTTACCACTTGCCTGAGCCTCAAGTTTTCTTGACCAATGAATGGTTGGACAATCTCAGGATGGATTTGATAGAAACCATGAGGAGAATGCTATTACCAGGGAAGATCTATAGACATAGAGTTGCTGAAGATTATGACACAGCCAGCCTTAGAGCCCCTTACAGATTCATATCCCTAATGCTGAATAGGATCTTCGGGAGGGCTAATGGCAGATTATTCAAATTCGAATGGATACCCCTGATTTTCCATGTGGCCACAGAAGGGACCATCTTCAACTAGTCCAACCTGGTATCTAGTAGTCTATCTTCTTGTATAGCTGCAGCAAGAGGAGGAGTAGAACAGAAAAAATTTGAGTTTTATATGAGGTCGATCCTTATTGACTGCATACTATGCCACCAGCCCTTCCCCGGGCTCAAATGTGTGTGGGACAAGGACAGAATGCCCGTATATGCAGCCTACAAGCTACTGGGGGCTCGTCAATACCATAGTTATTATTGAGAAGTCTGTGAGCATTTTATCATGCCTCTGCACACTCTTATCTTCCAAAAGGAATGTGACTGCATGTCTGAAGAAGCTATGCAGGTAGTAGAGGAGTATGGTGATTATTTCTTGACAGAGAACGGGATGTATCTTAGAATGTTTGGTGGGTCAAAGACACCTTATCTGCTGCCCAAGTATGCAACAGATTATATAATCCATAAGGAGGCTGTTAGACAGGTGTTTATTGACGGAGTTGGTCATTTCTTATTCCAAAAAAAGAAGGCTATCTATCCACCCTTACCATTTAAGTTAGGCAGCTACAGTTTCGCCAATGTGAAACAAGCTCCAGAATTTATAGAGGAACTAGGGAAGTTCCATTTTGGGGAGATGACTTTCAGAAGAAATGACACTCATGAAAGGATGGCTGAGCATTACAGGAAGCACAAGGTGTTTTATGAGTACACCCATCATTTTGACAGTGATGAATCTGTTTTCAGGAGGGCCCCGAACATGATAGCGCTCAGTAAGAGATTCAAACCGAAAAGTAGAAAAGGATCTGAACAAGAGAAGGTTGAGCAGGCTAAGGCTGAAGAAGTAGCCAAAAGGATAAGAGAAGAAGCCCAAAGGCTAGAAGAAGAGGCTGCAGAGTGGATCCGGAAAGGAGAAGAGGAAAAGAAGAAAGATGCCCAGGACGCAGTTGAACGAGCAAAGCAAACCGCCAGAGAAACAGAGGAAGCTGCCAAGCAAGCAGCTGAAGAAGCTCAGAGAAAAATGGACGAAGAGCTTCGGAAACAGGAAGCTGAGAAGGCGAAGTTGACAAAACAGCAGGCTCCTGGATCACCAACAAAGCAGAGCCAAGGTGAGGAAATCCCTGAGGTTCAAACCCTTCAAATGCCCACTACCATCACTCCTACAACCCCCACGCTGCATTTAGTACCCTTTGCATAGAAAAAATGGGAAGAAGTCCCTGATTTTAGCACAGTATACTATGACAGGGCTACCAAAAGGATTATGAGGAGAACTAAGAGAAAGGTAGAGGCTGAAGGAATGACCAGTACAATGGTAACAGATAAATCCATGATGGTCGGGACAGATAAAGATGCAAGGTTTTTCATAAGGGCTGGGAAGGCAGCAATACATGCTACGGAGGATAACATAGACCGAATGATGATCGAGATAGAATCATCCAAAAAGACCTCCGCTCAGCTCAAGGACACCCTGAGAAGGGAAAGAGAGGACGGCAATAGATTGAAAAGAAAATATGAGCATGTGCTTAAAGAAATGGAGGCCATGAAGAGCGAAATCCAGGCCATTCAGCAAGAAGCACAACCGAAAGAAACAGCACAAGAATCCCTGAGAAAAGCACAGCAGGAGATTCAAGATTTAAAGGATGAAAAGGAGCAGCTGAGGGTAAAGATAGAAGACCTGATAGAGCAGAAAAATGTCATATATGAATCCAATTCCTCATGCGTTAAGGAACTGGAAAAGCAGCTGGAAGCAGCAAAAGCACAGCAGGTCGATCTGCAGCGAGTTAAAGAACACATCTTGGCTTAGAAAGCTAAGGTGATGCACCTGCAAACTGCTCTAGAGGAGGAAAGATGTTAGGTCCTCCATATTGATGGCAGACTGGATGAAATCTTAGACACCACTTCTTATTTTGTGGACAGGTCGCAAGACATCCTTGAAGTACTGACTTCAAGGATGACCAGGGTGGAGGATGATACGGAAGTCCCAGCTGAGCTACTAGTCAAGGATAAACAAGCTTTGAAACGAGACCATGACCTGATAGAATTCGCCGTCAACACTGCAGAAGACTGTCAAGAAAACAAAGGGAGCATGCGCAGAGTTCTTCAGGAGAGCCCTGGTCACATACAACCGTTGTCAGGCAGAAGCTGAGCAGAGATTATACGAGTTCCCAGATCATGATGCATTTGCAGAGATGTTGCAGAAAAAGGCAACAAGATGAAGAAGCTAAAGTGCAATGCATCAGAGCTATTGATGAACAAATATTCAGAGAGGACATAGGCCACACAGCCATTAGTGTACAACTCTTGGAGGAACAGGTACGTTTGAACACGGCCAGGGTGGAGGCCATTCGGAACCAGGCTGAAAAGTTCGAACTGAATATACAGTTCTTAGAGCCCCACTCATTTGAAGGACTCGCTGCTGAAGCAATAGCGTGGAGAAATTTTTTGGAAAACCAAGCGGGACCCTCTTCATGAGAAGGACCGGTCAACTTTTGTATAATTAAATAATTTGTAAAGGGGTTGTAGGAAAATGAAGCGTTGGGATGCCCAAAGGTCACTTTGGGTAGCCCAACCATTTTTGCTTTTTGTATAAAAATAGGAAAGATAGACAAAAGAAGGGGCTTTTTCCCAGTAATACTAGAGGACCTATTGTAAGAAGAACTAATTCCTTTTCCAATAAAGATTTTAGTTTGGCTGTTGGAGAAAAGCTGTGAAGTTTCCAAATGTTATGCGATGGATGGCCGAAAGATGAACTACTTTATTTTTCAGCTTATGTCCATAAATCGTGAGATCGTTCTAACTATGTGACCTATGTCTTGTTGAATGATTTCTGGTTTATTTTGTGGAAAATTCACTTAGAGTAATGCTGGTGTTTCATATAACAGTTAGCTATCTGATTGTTAGAATATTTTCTTGTTCATGTGTTGTAAACATAAATATCAGCTACCTATAATTTTGTTTATCATACATGGAAATAAAGCATTACTCACTAATAATCATTTTCTGGCTCCCCGGGGATAGATAGTTAAGTATTTAAATAGTCAGTTGTTTTATTTCCTGGCTACATATGTGGTTTAGATGTTGTGAATATAAGACGAGAGGTAAGAACCTGCGCAGCACATTGTGTAGTTCCTGGCATCTTTATCACCCTGCATGGTTAATATAGGCATGTGCATTGCATATTTAAAGTCAAAAATAAAAATTCCGGTGGACCGGGCCGCAACCGGTAAAACCTTTTTGTTACTTTGACCTACGGTAGCCGGACCGTAAACCGGACGGATTCCCTATACCAAACAGTCAGCGGGCTAGTTGGGAACACTGATTGGGGAGAATCCCTTACTGTTGCCGCCTGCGAATTTCCAGGCCCGAACAGTTTTGGCGCTAGAAGGAGGGCCGCCAGTAAAGGCTGGCCGTGGAATTTGTTTTCCCGAGACTATCCTACCAGCAAATGTTTTGAAGTTTTCAATCTAGCTCAAGGTTTGAAATTTCGGTTCTATCCTTGAAACCCTGTTTCCTAGTGTTACTCGTTCACCTTTGCTCATGGCTGGTAATCAACCTAACCCTTTGCCAGCATGGAGGGCTAGGTCACCTCTGAACTTAACTCCTCCTTTGCACAACTTGCCTCAAGCCTTTGACAAGCTTTTGCCTAAGTTTGACCCTGTGAACCACATTGCTGTATATGATCGCCTTCAAAGCTTTTACCTAGCGTTAGAAGGGTTAAGGGCTGGAGAACATGAAGATGTAGTGTGCAGACTTTTTCCTCATACTCTGAAAGGAGCAG
>LPNX010944281.1:125644-226581 GCA_001517045.1 Pseudotsuga menziesii
TCTAGAATTGACCAGGCACAGTGGTGAGGAAGAAAAGGAGAAACAGACCGTAGAAAAGACAGAGGATGATACTATGTTTTCATGGAATGGAGTTTCATTGTTTAACACTGAAGAAAATGCTCTCCAATCTCAGCATACACTTACAACCACAAAAGATGAAAACATGGCCATTAAGAATAATACAATAATGTCAAAAGGTCAAGATTTGCAGGGGCAGGCTGATGTAAAGGCTAAAGATGACTCACCTAAATATTTTCAGGGCAAACAGGAAACAGAGCCACCCATTAAACTTACCAAACCGGTAGAAGATGATTAAGAAAGCAAAGCTGGTAAGCTAAAAGAGGAGTTGCCCACCACAAACCAACCTGTGGAGGAAAAGATTGAATTGATTAAGACAAAGAAAACCAACACTCCACCTTTCCTTGTGACCCTTGAAATCCTCAATCATAAGGTGCATAATTGTTTGGTGGATTCGGGATCTTCCATGAATGTTATGCCTCTGATAGTTTGCAAAAAACTCAATGGACAAATAAATCCTACTCTTTGGGATGTCACGCAACTTGACAAAACTAGTGTCAAAGTAGTAGGAGAAATGGAGAATGTGATGATTCAATTGTCTGCAACTAAAAGGATATGCCACTACATTGACATCATAGTAGCAGACATTCCTGATGGTTATGGGATGATCCTGAACCGAGATTGGACATCAAGACTTAATGGGTACTTTGCTTCAGATTGGTCCCATTTGTGGTTACCTCAGAAGGGCAGCCCCAACCTAATTAAGATTCTAAGAGAGCCTTTCATGAAAAACAATGTCACTAAGTTGGGGAAAGAAAATGAATCCGCTGCTTCTGTTTTGGGAAACTATCTTACTGAGCTTAAGCTAGAACACCATTGCTCAAAAAAGGCCAACCCTGTAATGAACACTCAGTCTGAGCTCCTTCAACTCCCTCAGGCTGAAAGAAATGATTGCAGAATTTTAGATATGGGTTCCATCTCAATAACTGCTCAGTTGGACCATGGTTAGACAATTCAGGTCTGAAATCCAGCTCATTCCTAGTTCTTTAATTTTGAAATTTTTAGGAATGGGCAAAATTTTTGTTTGATGTTTTCTTTTGTACATAAATAAATTGCTTGTTATGCTGTTATTTTCTTATGGTTTTGCTAGTTTTCTTTTGCTTTTGAATAAGAGGCAAACTTTTGGATGCAATGGAAATGTCAGGGTTCTGTATTAACCAAAATCCTGAGCAAAAGGACTGTGTTTTAAAGTATAGAATGTCTTTTAGTAGTTGTATTCCTAACTGGCAGTGCATTCATTTGAAGTATTACTTAATCCCTATAAACAACTCAGAGGTGAAAAGGTCTGAAGTACTATTTGGGGGCTCCATCCACTGCACATCTTAAATACCCAAGGGGGTGACAACACTAGACCCACGGAGAGGAAGCAAAGTGAGACAGTTTATCATATATAAATGATCCCATGCCATGAATAAGAAAAAGGCTAAAGCTCTTAAGAGTCACTTCCTCCAAAAGAAACAAGACATATTAGAGCAAAGCTCCAAAAAAGCATAAATGTCAAAGCATAAAATACCAAATGGCCACAAGATCCTCTCCGTCCGTGAATTAAAATATGAAACATATCATTCACACAAAAGGACACTATGGGATAGAGGATCCTGAATTAAAATTCAGTAAGAAAGGACCGCAGAAGGACTCATATCAAAAGAACTAAAAGTTCAGAAAACACAAAAGTACAAAATGGCATGGGAATGAGGAACCAAAGGGTAACACTGTTCACTTTCTATTGCAATCCTGTGGTGTTTAAGCTATAACCTCCAAAGGGCAGGTAAAATGAACCTCATTTATTTGGCCTCCAAAGAGTTATTTAGACCTGAAACACTGCTGGTGTTACCTTTTCCCCGAAAAGATAGACTTCTTCTAAGTGATTTAATGCATGAGTTGGCTGACTTAGGGATACAAACATCTAAAAGAGTTCGAATTTATTCAGACAGTCTTAAGCTGGGAAAGAAAATTAATCCAGAGATCTGGGGTTCACCAGGTAGTCTCCAATTGTTGCATCCGCAACAATTTCCCAAAATTCTAAAAATTTTGGGACCCCCCCTTTTTTTCTTTGAATTAGTTAGTTTCCTTTTCTTGATTTCACCCCCGTTGATTTTAGCTTATGGATTTTGAAGCACCTTTTGGATGCCATCAATCGACTGGTTTCTCATCATTTAATTGTTAAGGAATTCCATCTTAAATTGAGCTCCTTGTCGTTTTGTTTGCAAAACCTTTTAAAGCCTTCGTTTCAAAGCTTTCGTGTATCGAGAGTTAGCTTGTTGACGAGCCCGCCGTTGCGGGTGTCTTCCAGCTCTTCATAATCTTTTGGTGCGCCGCTGTAGTGGCTGCTTCTCAACTCTCGATTGGCTTTGTCGTGCCGCCATTGCGGGTGTCCTTCGAGTCTGCATGGCCTTTATCGCGACCGATGTTGCGGGGGAGTTCCAACTCTCGGTTGTCTTTTTCGCGCCGAGTGTCGCGGAGGTAGGTTACTTCATTTTACCGTTGCGGGTGGTGGTTTCTTCCTGTGTGTGTTCGGGCGTTGTTTTTATTCCGCGTCGGAAGCGGATAAATACTTCCGTCTCAGCCGTTGCGGAGCATTGGGAGTTCCGAGTTTTCGCCCCGCCCGACCACAGTCATCGTTCGCTCGACCCATTATTATTTTTTGCGTTGCGGAGAGGGCTGAGTTTCAGTCGCCCGACATAACTTTCATGACCGCTCCAACTGAGTTGACCTGTCACACATGTGGAGTTCTATATATACGGTGGGCATGTTTTGGTTTTTTTTATTGTTTTTTTCACCCAAGCCGTTGTAGTCCGCTCCGCGTTGTCGAACTCACGAGTCCTGTGGAAGCATCGTGCTCGTAGCTTGTCCAGCAGTCGATTGAAAGCTTCTTCGTTGTCGCCACAGCAGCTGCGCATACCTGCGAGGTAGGATCGTACTTCCTTGCCTAGTGCTTTTCGAAGTTTTGGTTGGATAATGTTGGCTTTGGTGGGAGGTTACTAGGTTTGGGTCCCCGTGATTCCGTTTCGCCCACGGACGGAGTTTTTATACCCGTAGCTAGATTTGTCGTAACCGTTTCCCCGGTGGTCTGTGCCCGCGTTTAACCTATCCGTTTCGACCGTTGTTGTGTCTAGAGGGGAGGGAGTCTTTTCCCTTTATTTGAAGCCCGCGTCTTTTTCCTCACGGCCATTTTTGTTTCGCCTTGAACAAGGGGAGGAGGACGCAGGTGCAGGCGGCCGTTATGCCGCTTGCACCTGGTCTGGTGCTTGTAATGATGGGATCCGTCGATACTTTGATGGGGTTTTCACCGAAAGTCATGGTAGATACTCGGCTGGTCATTTCCCCTATGCGTTTGCCCTTTTCTCGAGCCATAACCTGTGCTTGCGCTGCACTGTGCGTTGTTTTCCACCACGCGAAACCCTAGGGCCGCGCCGCTGTTGGTTTTTTACGATTTGGGGGTAGAATGAACGGTGGTACTGGTGGGAGCACCCTACGCGAAAGGTTGTCATGGTTTCCCGTAGCTTATGGCCGGACCGATGTAATTACCATATCTACGCGCGGCATAAGCTTTGCCTTTTTGTCCTTGCTAAAATGTTGTATAAGTTTAAGTGATAGTCTCGCCTTACGTTTTGCATTTGCACTGCATATCGTTGCATTGGAAGAAAATGGCATGTTGGGGAATTATGTAGTCTTGATGACAGACCGTTGGATGAAGTAAATATTTTAGTGTTTATGGCTCATTATATTGCAGTAATAGTCTGAGTTTTTGTGCTAATAATTTCAAATAGTCAGGATATAGATTGGTTGTGCATACATGTGAGGGTTGCTTTCTTTCTTACACATTGATATAAGATAATGGCACAGCTCAAAAGATGGCATGACTAGTTCAAATCCTTCAACTTGAAGAGCCTATATCTGATATCATTATAGTCATATAGACAATGGAGAAAGAATAAACTGCTTCATAATATTCACAAATTTGAATTGCCTAATATCATGATGTTTTACATTGCAGGAGGATTTTAAAATGTCCAGAAGACAGAAAAGGAAGGCCCCTGTGGTAGAAGAACAAACAGCAATAGAGGCCGTCCTACCAACTAAGTATATCTATGAGGACACCTAGTGTGTCTTGGGGGTTGAACCCGAATACAAATGGGGAGACATATACAGGATGATCTCCCGTAGGGAAGTTCCAGATATGGGCCTGGAGGAAGCACCAATTTACGTAAATATAGAAAAATCAGCCATTATGAAGATTGCCACCAGGCCATAGATGTTTCCATGTTCTGAGGTGATGAAGTGGATCCTGCCACACACAAACCATGGCTCAATGCTTATCTGTAATGTTGGAGGTCAGGGCTATGCTGCCTTTATCCCTGGATATGTGGCCTTAGCTTACCACTTGCCTGAGCCTCAAGTTTTCTTGACCAATGAATGGTTGGACAATCTCAGGATGGATTTGATAGAAACCATGAGGAGAATGCTATTACCAAGGAAGATCTATAGACATAGAGCTACTGAAGATTATCACACAGCTAGCCTTAGATCCCCTTACAGATTCATAGCCCTAATGCTGAATAGGATCTTCGGGAGGGCTAATGGCAGATTATTCAAATTCGAATGGATACCCCTGATTTTCCATGTGGCCACAGAAGGGACCATCTTCAACTGGTCCAGCCTGGTATCTAGTAGTCTATCTTCTTGTATAGCTGTAGCAAAAGGAGGAGTAGAACAGAAAAAATCTGAGTTTTATATGAGCTCGATCCTTATTGACTGCATACTATGCCACCAACCCTTCCATGGGCTCAAATGTGTTTGGGACAGGGACAGAATGCCCGTATATGCAGCCTACAAGCTACTGGGGGCTCATCAATACCATAGTTATTATCGAGAAGTCTGTGAGCATTTTATCATGCCTCTGCACACTCTTATCTTCCAAAAGGAATGTGACTGCATGTCTGAAGAAGCTATGCAGGTAGTAGAGGAGTATGGTGATTATTTCTTGACAGAGAACGGGATGTATCTTAGAATGTTTGGTGGGTCAAAGACACCTTATCTGCTGCCCAAGTATGCAACAGATTATATAATCCATAAGGAGGCTGTTAGACAGGTGTTTATTGATGGAGTTGGTCATTTCTTATTCCAAAAAAAGAAGGCTATCTATCCACCCTTACCATTTAAGTTAGGCAGCTACAGTTTCACCAATGTGAAACAAGCTCCAGAATTTATAGAGGAACTAGGGAAGTTCCATTTTGGGGAGATGACTTTCAGAAGAAATGACACTCATGAAAGGATGGTTGAGCATTGCAGGAACCACAAGGTGTTTTATGAGTACACCCATCATTTTAACAGTGATGAATCCATTTTCAGGAGGGCCCCAAACATGACAGCGCTCAGTAAGAGATTCAAACCGAAAAGTGGAAAAGGATCTGAACAAGAGAAGGCTGAGCAGGCTAAGGCTGAAGAAGCAGCCAAAAGGATAAGAGAAGAAGCCCAAAGGCTAGAAGAAGAGGCTGCAGAGTGGCTCCGGAAAGGAGAAGAGGAAAAGAATAAAGATGCCCAGGACGCAGCTGAACGAGCAAAGGAAACCGCCAGAGAAATAGAGGAAGCTGCTAAGCAAGCAGCTGAAGAAGCTCAGAGAAAACTGGACGAAGAGCTTCGGAAACAGGAAGCTGAGAAGGCGGAGTTGACACAACAGCAGGCTCCTGGATCACCAGCAGAGCAGAGCCAGGGTGAGGAAATCCATGAGGTTCAAACCCTTCAAATGCCCACTACCATCACTCCTACAACCCCCATGCTGCAGTTAGTACCCTTTGCATAGAAAAAAGGGGAAGAAGTCCCTGATTTCAGCACAGTATACTATGACATGGCTACCAAAAGGATTATGAGGAGAACTGAGAGAAAGGTAGAGGCTGAAGGAATGACCAGTACAATGATAACAGATAAAGCCGTGATGGTCGGGACAGATAAAGATGCAAGGTTTGTCATAAGGGCTGGGAAGGCAGCAATACATGCTACGGAGGATAACATAGACCGAATGATGATCGAGATAGAATCATCCAAAAAGACCTCCGCTCAGCTCAAGGACACCCTGAGAAGGGAAAGAGAGGACGGCAATAGATTGAAAAGAAAATATGAGCATGTGCTTAAATAAATGGAGGCCACAAAGAGCGAAATCCAGGCCATTCAGCAAGAAGCACAACCGAAGGAAACAACACAAGAAGCCCTGAGAAAAGCACAGCAGGAGATTCAAGATTTAAAGGATGAAAAGGAGTAGCTGAGGGTAAAGATAGAAGACCTGATAGAGCAGCAAAATGTCATATATGAATCCAATTCCTCATGCATTAAGGAACTGGAAAAGCAGCTGGAAGCAGCAAAAGCACAGCAGGTCGATCTGCAGGGAGTTAAAGAACACATCTTGGCTCAGAAAGCTAAGGTGTTGCACCTGCAAACTGCTCTAGAGGAGGAAAGATGTCAGGTCCTCCAGATTGATGGCAGAGTGGATGAAATCTTAGACACGGCTTCTTATTTTGTGGACAGGTCGCAAGACATCCTTGAAGTACTGACTTCAAGGATGACCAGGGTGGAGGATGATACGGAAGTCCCAGCTGAGCTACTAGTCAAGGATAAACAAGCTTTGAAACGGGACCATGACCTGATAGAATTCGCCGTCAACACTGCAGAAGACTGTCAAGAAAACAAAGGGAGCATGCGCAGAGTTCTTCAGGAGAGCCCTAGTCACATACAACCATTGTCAAGCAGAAGCTGAGTAGAGATTATACGAGTTCCCAGATCATGATGCATTTGCAGAGATGTTGCAGAAAAAGGCAACAAGATGAAGAAGCTAAAGTGCAATGCATCAGAGCTATTGATGAACAAATCCTCAGAGAGGACATAGGCCACACAGCCATTAGTGTACAAATCTTCGAGGAACAGGTACGTTTGAACGCGGCCAGGGTGGAGGCCATTCGGAACCAGGCTGAAAAGTTCGAACTGAATATACAGTTCTTAGAGCCCCACTCATTTGAAGGACTCGCTGCTGAAGCAGCAGCGTGGAGAAAGTTTTTGGAAAACCAAGCGGGACCCTCTTCATGAGAAGGACCGGTCAACTTTTGTATAATTAAATAATTTGTAAAGGGGTTGTAGGAAAATGAAGCGTTGGGATGCCCAAAGGTCACTTTGGGTAGCCCAACCATTTTTGCTTTTTGTATAAAAATAGGAAAGATAGACAAAAGAAGGGGCTTTTTCCCAGTAATACTAGAGGACCTATTGTAAGAAGAACTAATTCCTTTTGCAATAAAGATTTTATTTTGCCTGTTGGAGAAAAGCTGTGAAGTTTCCAAATGTTATGCGATGGATGGCTGAAAGATGAACTACTTTATTTTTCAGCTTATGTCCATAAATCGTTAGATCGTTCTAACTATGTGACCTATGTCTTGTTGAATGATTTTTGGTTTATTTTGTGGAAAATTCACTTAGAGTAATGCTGGTGTTTCATATAACAATTAGCTATCTGATTGTTAGAATATTTTCTTGTTCATGTGTTGTAAACATAAATATCAGCTACCTGTAATTTTGTTTATCATACATGGAAATAAAGCATTACTCACTAATAATCATTTTCTGGCTCCCCGGGGATAGATAGTTAAGTATTTAAATAGTCAGTTGTTTTATTTCCTGGCTGCATATGTGGTTTAGATGTTGTGAATATAAGACGAGAGGTAAGAACTTGCGCAGCACATTGTGTAGTTCCTGGCATCTTTATCACCCTGCATCGTTAAGATAGGCATGTGCATTGCATATTTTAAGTCAAAAATACAAATTCCGGTGGACCGGGCCGCAACCGGTAAAACCTTTTTGTTACTTTGACCTACGGTAGCCAGACCGTAAACCGGACGGATTCCCTATACCAAACAGTCAGCGGGCAAGTTGGGAACGCTGATTGGGGAGAATCCCTTACTGTTGCCACCTGCGAATTTCCAAGCCCGAACATTTTTGGCGCTAGAAGGAGGGCCGCCAGTAAAGGCTGGCCGTGGATTTTGTTTTCCCGAGACTATCCTACCAGCAAATATTTTGAATTTTTCAATCTAGCTCAAGGTTTGAAATTTCGGTTCTATCCTTGAAACCCTGTTTCCTAGTGTTACTCGTTCACCTTTGCTCATGGCTGGTAATCAACCTAACCCTTTGCCAGCATGGAGGGATAGGTCACCTCTGAACTTAACTCCTCCTTTGCACAACTTGCCTCAAGCCTTTGACAAGCTTTTGCCTAAGTTTGACCCTGTGAACCACATTGCTGTAGATGATCGCCTTCAAAGCTTTTACCTAGCGTTAGAAGGGTTAAGGGCTGGAGAACATGAAGATGTAGTGTGCAGACTTTTTCCTCATACTCTGAAAGGAGCAGCAGCCTCCTGGTACTTTGGGATACCTGCAAACTCTATTCCTAATTGGGATACCTTTGAGAGGGTTTTCAGGAGTAAATATACCACTCAGAAGACACATGCATCATTAATAAAGGGTCTTGGTCTGTTAAGAAAAGAAAAGAATGAAAAGGTACGTAGTTTCACACAAAGATTTTCATTATACTTAAAAAGCTTCTCTCAGGTTGACAAGCCCTCAGATAAAGTCTTGATTGAGTACTATACCTCAGCCCTAGGTCCTGAGTTGGCCATGTTTGCTAAAATGAAAGTCAAGCCAACATTGGCAGAAACTTATCAAGAGGCTGAGAGAGTAGAGGCTGAAACTGGGAGTATAGAGGACTATCCTGACTCATTTGAAGAGAAGACCACCGTAAGAAGAGGCTCATTGCTTTCTAAATCTAAAGTAAATCAACCACATGATTATCATGAGATGATGAAGGTGCTTCAGAAGCTGTCCAACCGAGTTGTAGAGTTGGAGAAAGAAAGGGATATTCAAATAACCAATAAGCCTCCCTACCCCAGAAAAGAGGATGACGACCAATGGCAGACCCCACCACCAAACGTGGCGTCAATAAACATAACAGAAATAGGAGGAGATAATTTTTGTACCTTTCATCAACAACCCTATTCGGAGAAGAAGTGTCCTCAATGGCTACATTCAATGACAATAGTGATGAATAAATTGTTGGAAAATTCACTTAGAGTAATGCTGGTGTTTCATATAACAGTTAGCTATCTGATTGTTAGAATATTTTCTTGTTCATGTGTTGTAAACATAAATATCAACTACCTGTAATTTTGTTTATCATACATGGAAATAAAGCATTACTCACTAATAATCATTTTTTGGGTCCCCGGGGATAGATAGTTAAGTATTTAAATAGTCAGTTGTTTTATTTCCTGGCTGCATATGTGGTTTAGATGTTGTGAATATAAGACGAGAGGTAAGAACCTGCGCAGCACATTGTGTAGTTCCTGGCATCTTTATCACCCTGCATGGTTAAGATAGGCATGTGCATTGCATATTTTAAGTCAAAAATACAAATTCCGGTGGACCGGGCCACAGCCGGTAAAACCTTTTTATTACTTTGACCTACGGTAGCCAGACCGTAAACCGGACGGATTCCCTATACCAAACAGTCAGCGGGCTTGTTGGGAACGTTGATTGGGGAGAATCCCTTACTGTTGCCGCCTGCGAATTTCCAGGCCCCAACAGGTTGATTGAAGTAGTGGAGGGACTCGATTGCTTGGTTCTGATGAGGTTGTCACATTGTATCTATGTTTTTACATTAATAGAAATATGCATTTCTCATCCAAATTTTATTTCCAATTGCTTATATTTGTATCCATGGGTATAGTTACTTTATACAGGTTTAAATGGATAATCCTAGATTGAATACTAACATTTAATATATTTCATGTTTGGATATATATTTGTTATTGATGGAAAATTGTAGCAACAAGAATTTGATCATGAGCACGATGTTGGTCTTCTTCACAAATTTGGTTGAGGTATAGTTTATGTCCCTTAGTTGTTAGTTTCTTTAATTTATCAAGATTTTTTGAGAATGGATGTGATTTTTAGTGTCATACTCTTTGTTGTCGTCCACCCCAAGCCATAGGAATATTTTCTTCGTAAAGAAATTGTCGACTCCATTGGGGAAGTGTCCTTTTTGTTGGTTTTTTTAGATACAGTTTTGATTAAATTTCTCTCTGATTATTTGTGTTTTTGTTTTGCATTTGGGAGTATAGTCATTGGTGTAAAGTTACTTGGAGTGGTTTGGAATTTAGCTTGATTTTTTACCACCTTATTTTTTGTATAAGCGGGTCACATGGTTTAAAGTTAGGTATATATGTGAGATGTCCTTTGGTAGGTCACATACATATGATGTTGTTTTCTAAACAATCATGTACACCTCAAATTTTGATTGGTATCTTGGTATGAGAGATTGTTGGGTGGGTTGTGAGTGTTGTTGAGTCTTCCAGGGTCCTTATGTTTTCTGTTGACTTCCTTTTCTGGGATTGGAAACCTATTTTTTTTATTTTATTCAAGAAATTTTTCAATGGACTAAGAATTTAATGGTTCTTTTTTGCATTTTCATTCATTTACTTTGAAAATACAAAAATATTTCCATTGGTGCATATTCATTTGCATTTTGCATGTGCATGGAAGTAAGTACTTGCATCGGTTTTCTTGGGAAGAAATTAGTCTAGTATTTCATTTAAGAAATATTTCATTTTCATTTGGAAGGAAAAGGAATTATTATGCATTTCATTTAGTAGAATACCATCTTTTTATGTGGAAAACAAGATTTCAATTGGAATTGTTTTTAGGTGTGCACATTTGCTTTATTGTTGAGTCATAACATCACTAGTTTAACGACCATATCCCTTGAGTAAGAACATCCTCTTAAAATGAACTCTTAATCCAAAATTGATTAGAACAATTTTACTTTAGAGGGTGCACAAACAAGCATAGGTTTTAGAGTCTTGGAACAGGATTTTATAAGTAAACTTCTCCAAGACTATAAAACATAAACAATTTAGGTTTCTGACAAGGGAGAGAATAAATCCTGTATCTAATGTTGTGAGGAAGCTCCTCCTACATAGGAGTTAATCACGAGGTAATTCATATGTTGATGGTGGCAATATCCCCTCACTACACTTAGTGAGCATTAGAGATATTTCCAGGATGTTATTAGTATCTATGGGATCTTGAGGTACCTTAGTTACCCTCCCCTGACGGTAGATCCTGTATGTGACTTCCTTCCTAAGCAATTGTTATATTGAGTTTACCTTATTTTATTTTCCTAGGTATCCCAAGGGATACTTTCATAGGTTCTATGAGTGTCTTGTCCAATTAGGGGTCGGACGACACAGTCTCTTTATGTGTTAAAGCCAAGGGCCATTATAATTGGTTACACACCTTTTCTTGTAGTGTATGGGAGTCTTAGGCCTCTCCTAGATGAGACATACCTGCTGCATTCAAGAGCTCATTTTTTCTCATTCCTTGCATATGTGCATTTGTTCTAGCTTACTTAGGGGCAGGGCAAATTCACCTTGTTGAACAATATATTATCATGTTCATTCATAAATGGGGGCTGATAATTGTGAAAAATAAAGTCAATATATTATAGATATTGGGGGTGGGGAATAGGGTATGGGATGTTTATAGGTATTGGGGGGTATAAAAGGGAGTTTGTATTAAATATAAGAAATATATCATACAAATAAGTGTTTTTTAATTGGAAATATGTATTGGAAGGGAGGATCAAAAAATCCTTTTGTAAGTAATTATCAATATCTCATGAAATTAGGGGTATTCTTTAATATCCCATGAACGAAGGAACTATGAAATGGTTTCACTAAGTGTAGACCCTGTGCTTAGGGGTGTGATCTATGTTTGTTAGTTTTCCTTAGGGATCTTGGTTACTTGAGTCTCTTTGTAGAGTCACTGTGGATAGAGTTTTGAATCCTCAACGGTATTGTCAATTAGCAGGTTTATCGCCTTTTGATCCTACTCACCCTCTTTACAAGCAGAGGAGAGGTGATATTGGTCATCTTTCCCATAGGGGACTTATTGGACTCTTAGGGATGAGTACTTTATCTAATACTCTAGATATCCTCTACCCCCTTCGTGCACTGTGAGAGAGGAAGAACATGGGATTTATTCTACCACCACCTTATGAATCTCAAGGACTCTGGTTTATACCATCTTACATGTTATTATTCCTTATCTCCCTATAGGAACACGTCCTTTTGAATTCACATGGTCTTCATATCACATACTGATAATTAGAGAGTTCCCTTAGCCATGTGTTGATTTACTTCTGGCATGCTGAATGTTTTGGATAGTACACTATCATATGCCCTTTTTTCTAGTGGTAACATTATCAAGTCAGAAGTGGTCACATTCCTCCTTCTACACAATATGTTCAAAGAGTGCCACCCTCTTTATGAGTACATCACAATAGTGTCAATCCTTGTTCAGGTGGTGGAATATATGTGAACATTGAGGCTATAACGTATATACCATATTTTGTCCCATTGTCCTCTATTCATATCCCTTTGAATGTGTTTTTCATGCAAAACCCTCCCCTTACTTCAAGTGGGCCCTCGAGAGGGTATGATCCCTTTGGATATATGGATCCTCTGTCATCTAGCGTCCTTGTGTCCAGAGGTTAGATGCCTCTCTAGATTTTTGGAGGTCATCTAGTACACCCTATGGGTAATTTTGGTTATATGCTTCCCCTTCTCAAGAACCCGCCATATCAGAACCAATTTTTCAGGGAGCATGGAATCAAATTTCATAACCTAGGCTCTCAATTTTAGGGATGTTGAACTTTCCTGACCTATTTAAACTCACGAATGACCCAAAGTGTCACGATCCTGCATGACCTCCTATTCCCTCCAAAATTTCTTCTGATGTTACGAAGTTTGAAGGTAAGAGTGGTGAGGATCCTAATGATCATGTTACGATTTTTCATAATAATTCATAGAAGTTTTTCCAAGTTTGGCTGGAAAAAGGGGTTTAAAGGTACTTTGGGTTTAAAAATGATATTTTTTTTATCATTGGAGCTAAAAAAATTGTTTTCAAGTCAATTTTGGCTTGCATATTTTAATTTGGGTTCTTTGGAAAACACATATAAAATTTGGCTGAAGGTTTATTTTATTAAATTTATAAGTTAAAAGATTTTTTTTATTAAAAATATATGTATATTGGAAAAAATCCAATCTCTAAAATTTTGGCTCAATACCAACATCCATTCTATAAGTCAACCACACACCTACCATACCAACACATCTAAGTCAACCACACACCAACACACCTGCCATACCAGCACATAAATAAAATTATAAAGTCAACAAACAAACCAAAGCTCCTATAATAAAGTTAACAAATAAACCAGAAAGTCAACAAACAAACCAAATACCAACACATATAAGTCAACCACACACCAACACACCTGCCATACCAACACATAAATAAAATTATGAAGTTAACAAACAAACCAAAGCTCCTATAATAAAGTTAACAAGTCAACCACACACCAACCATACCAACACATATAAGTCAACCACACACCAACACACCTGCCATACCAACACATAAATAAAATTATAAAGTTAACAAACAAACCAAATCTCCTATAATAAAGTTAACAAATAATATAAGTCAACCACACACCTGCCATACCAACACATAAATAAAATTATAAAGTCAACAAACAAACCAAACATAAAATTATAAAGTCAACAAACAAACCAAACAAGGTTGAGAAGCCAGCCATATAACTAAGCTATACCATTATTTAAAAGAAACCCTACAACTAAGTTATTGGTACCACGAGATGAAGAGCTAATCTGCAACCCCCAAAATCCTAATAAGACTGTTATCGATTTCTTCTTTGACAGAGACAACTCCGCGCTCTGTATGAGGCAGTACAAAAGTCCTCCAAGATCCCAAAAGGTGGTGATCAACACATATGGAGGCCGGTACACATTTGAAGTTAGTTTCCCTTATTGTTACATACGCCAGCGGCTCAGTGATTAAGTGCGAATCAATATGAATAATTTGAAACCTTTTACTTCATGCTAATCCCCGAGCTTGTTAAACAGAACCTCACACGATGGCCTAAGGAGGGATAATAAGTGGAAAAAGGAGACAACATCTTGATACTTCTCTAGTGGTCCCGTAAAAGTAGAAGACACTATTTGGCAACATCGCAGAATATAACCCCGCAGTTACATGAGGTAATAAGCTGTGGACCATTGAGAAGGAAGAAGAAGATAAAGAATCAGGTAAGTATAGTACCTTGGCAAGGGAAGGAGCAGTGGCACCTATCATCGTTGAGAGACCTATTTGATGACACATTTCAATTATTTTACTTTGCTCAAGTTTTTCTTCCCTGGGTTTGCACCATCTTCCTTCTTGTAGCCTTTCTCACTTTTATTCATCCTCCCAACTAGGGTAATTTGTTCTACTTTAGAAGTAGTATGCAATACTAGTAAAATAACTCATCATAATATCTATGTTTTTAACATGAGCAGCTGCAATATGATCGATAAGAGCATATGTCGAGAAACATAATAACTTTGAAATAAACCAAACCAAAGCCTCAAACATATCCTTACCAGTATTATTCTCTACAATATGAGGGATGACATGATCTTTCACCTAATAAAGAATCATTCTCTTTCTTAGCCTCCCTTTTTCTTTCTTCCTGACCCTGGCCTTCCTTCCGATAAGTGGGTCCAAAGTGTATGGGTATTGATCCAATAAAATGGCTCTGGGTCCGCTCGATCTGCGCGACTGAAACTATTGGTGGTGCTTATGAAACCGAAGGGATATCATCCTCCTCATTGGAGAGGATCCCAGGAGCTTCATAAATTGAAGATTTGGGCGATGGACTGTAGCTAGCATTTTCATGAAAAACCACATCACGTGAGAGGTGCAATTTGATAGTGATAGGATCCATAAGGAGAGAGGCTTCTTATTCAGCACTGTAGCCCAGTAAAATATATTACAGTGATTTATAATCAAGTTTTGTTCGTTGCTGCTTCGGAATGTGCATGTATGCTAAGCACCCGAAAACTCGAATGTGAAATATGGATGGTTTCATATCTATCCAAACTTATTCCGGAATGAAACCATTGATGAGTTTATATACAGGCATCAATTAGTAATGGTTTGGCTCCAGTTGTCCCTGAAGGAGATACCATGCTATGGCATCGAAGACTGGGACACATTGGAGAAAAGGGCCTAGTGTGCTACACAGTAAATGTATGATTGACTGCGCGCTATATTTTGATTTATGTATACATTGTATATATGGTAAACATAATTGGGTAAGATTCCCTTGCACTGCTACCAGAGCACAAGGAATCTTGGATTTGATACATAGTTATGTGTTTGAATCTGTGCATGCTTCATCGCTAGGTAAATATGTGTATTATGTTTCATTCATAGATGATTATTCTAGGCACACATGGGTTTATTTTATTCGGAATAAGTCTTAAGTTTTCGGTCAATTTAAAGTGTTAACGGCTATTGTAGAAAACCAGACTGAAAAGAAAATAAAGATGTTAAGGGCAGATAATGGTGGAGAGCTCTGTGGAAATGAATTTGATAATTTTTGTTAAAGTTACAGTTAAATTGAGCAGGAGACTACTTCATACACACCTCAACAGAATGGTGTTGCAGAAAGAATAAACAGGACGCTTATGGAAAAGGGCAAGGAGCATGCTCAATGGCGTGGGCTTAGGACAGGAGTTTTGGGTATAGGAAGTGGATAATACTTTTTACTTTGTAAATAGGTCACCTACATCAGCATACATAGGTTAATTTAATTGACCTTTACATCTACCTAGAAAGATAGAATAGATAGGATTGGATAAGAAATAAGAATAATAGGACAATCGGACTATTAAGAGAAATAATAATTGAGACACAAGATAGTCTGCTACTCAGATAAGAGAAAGAGAACTACTAGAATAGGAAGGGCTAGCTACTATAAACGCAGGAAAGAGATGGCTACATCTAATAGGTTATAAGGAATTCCATAGTCTTCGACCACCCTTAGGAACTTCAATTAAAGAAAGAAAGAAACCTTAGAAAGCTAGGAGGCAAGTAAAGGAAGTCAAGCTCGGAAGCATTAGACGCAAGGATGGATCACTCATAAAACTAAACTAAATTGCAATCTCATTCCTTGCTTCTCTTTGCGGTGTAGGAAGAACGAAGACCTTATATTATAGAATCTCTATCTCAGAACATAGGAGAGGGATCCTTTCTAGACCAGAGAAAGCCCTTTCAATTAACCCCTTGCTTTCTCCTTCCGCCTTGGAGATTGATGAGAATGCCACCACCTTGCAACTAAGAGATGGGTAAAGCCATTCTGTGAAGAGAGAGGGAAACTCGACCTGGACACTTTTGCCTATCCGAATCGAATTTCCTTGGTAGCAAATGGCTTTTCAAACCAAGCTACTTGAAAGAGTATCACGCCCCTCAAGGCCAGATTAGTGGAAAAATAACCCAACTTCATGGTATTAACTACGATAAGGCATTCAGTCCCGTAGGAAAACCTGTGACAATTGGAACCGTTCTCTCCATCCTCTCGTGTCTCACCGGATCCTCTCGGAGAGAGGGGAGGAAAAGAAAAGCAAGTCTAGTTTATCATGCATCAATATTTGCGGGGATGTTCTCCCCTCAGTCCCATTCGTTCTCCCTCCGACATCTCATTCGAGATGGGATGGCTTATTAGTGAATCTATCAATCCCTCCCCCAACAACTGATGGCATTAGCGCGAAAGACTCATGCTGCTTTGCTGTGCTTGCTTGCTAGCTAGAACGTGCAGAGCACACAGCGCAAACAAAAGGGCATTAGCACTCTCCTTTGGGGTATCTCTGAAGAGGAATTTCTCACTCGTAAATACGTGAGCACGAAGAAAATAAGTCTTTACATGGCTAAAGCCATTATCAGTCGTGCAAATTACAAGAGCAATATCTCGCAGCTTCCATCTACTTATATACCGATTGAACCGAGAGAAGCAACTGAAAAGATACCGAATATACCAATTGAACCGAAAGAAGCAACTGAAGATATACTGAAAGAACAGGCAATAACTAAACTAGAAACAACTGAAGATATACCGAAAGAACAGGCAATAACTAAAGCCAAGCGTTGAAATTGTGTGTGGTTGGGTGAGCAGAGGGGTTGGAAAACCAATTTCCCGCAGACGTACCGCCTCGCTGAAGTGAGGCAGAACTGCTTTACAAAAAGGGGGTGATCTTAACGGATTAATAGCGCGATTATTGCATTCTTCTCGGTTCGAATCCGAGCATCCCCTTTCCAGCCGCGTCCATACCCTATTCTTTATATATATTTCTTTTTAGCTTCCCACAAGCCAATTATTGCTTCGGTGAAGGTAATGGCTAAATCAATATGCTCGTAAGTAAGAGAAATAGTTCGGTGAAGCGCTAGTAATTCCAGATTGTGATTTTATTTCTTGCTTCGGCATATTATACTCTTTCCTTAGACTCTTTCCCTCGATACAGGACCCGGTGGTATTCCTTTATCCACACAGATATAGGAACTGACTTCAGACTCGGCTTTAGCAATTATCTCCAATTTCTAGATCCTATCGTTCCTCTGGCTCCTCACTGTCCTCTTCTGTGGTCACTCCCTCCATTGTTTCGAGCACCGATGTGTTATCCAGCTACGGGGTGACAGGGTCTTTCCCCTCTATCAGGGTTCGAATCCGGTCGTCTTCAGAGACAGCGAGCCCCTGGCTTTGTGCTTTCCGCCAGGCTCAATAGCTATGGATTAGATTATATGAAATAAATAAACTAATAATGAAGATTTAACTAATTCCTATTGGAGCTATGTCTTAAGTCAGGTTTGAACTGGTCGAATCTCCAATAGGTCGTGAAACCTGATGGTCTCCTACTGGTCGAAGACCCCTGAAAAGATCATGCAAAGAAAATCCTGTTGGATTTCCATCCTATTGAGAGAGTACCTCAAACAGGTCATGGTTTATCAGAATGTTATCCTACTGGGCGAAGAACCCTGAATAGACCATGCGAGATTTCCAATTAATATTTCCAATTTCTGTCGATTCTACCATCGTTGTAACACAGTGCTTTCGAATCTTCATAATCAGTAAGAAGCAGTTCTGTCCGCTTTCCTTGGACATATCCCATATCGTAGGCTTCCCCTTGTGTCAGGATGCCAACTAAGCCTAGAAGCTCAGCTCGTTAAGGTTGAGGTACCATTCTTTAGAAGCCTTACTTAGTAGGCTGTACCCACTACACTCTGTCCGCTTTGTGTTAATTTCTGTTCCAAGCTCACCTCTACCAGGTGCCTTGAGGATGCTGGCGAAAGGCCCACCCAACTGAGGTTGCTGGAGTTAATTATAGTGGAATGGTCCTCCGGGAAAGATGTACATCCATGATTCTAATGGATGAGTGGAACCTATTTGTCTATGTATGACTTAATGGAGCTAAATCCTACTGGGCGAAGACCCCGGGTTAGGCCATGCTGAATATCTTACTTATAGGTCAAGAGCTGCAAATCTTACTTATAGGTCAAGAAGCTAAGCTCACCCCACCCCAAATAGGAGGGATGCAATGGATGTTGGTTCATCTGAGTCGTTGAACTAGCATTTGGTGGATTAGAGACTATACTCCACTCATTTAAGCCAGAAGTGACGCCCATATCTGTAATGTAAGCGATATAGCGAGACGGCGGAAAAGCAAGAAGGCATCGTACACACCATTTCTTGCCCACAACTTCTGGTGACAGTTGGAAATCACAACGTTCGAAATCTGACTAAACATCAGGACGATGCTAACGCCCCTGGATTATAGAGATCCGGCGAACCATAAATTTTCCGGTGATTGATCCCTTATAAAGGATAGCGGAAGAAACTCTTGTCCCGACCGCGGAACACTTGTCGAGACAAATGAGGACCTTCCCTTTTGAGAAATGTGTATGTGGTTGGACCTTGGTGTGCTCTAGGCCACCGAATAAGGAGACTCCTGGATATTCCTCCTGAATGGATGTGCTACCTTCAAAGGTTGAAGTGTCCTAGGCTACCTTAAATTGGTTGCGACAGCTCTAACAGAGACGCGGTCGGTACAGCAGGGGTGACAGCGCTCATAGTTCGGGACATCGCCTTTGTCTCGGAAGCCAATCTCGGAACGATAAATTGTTTAAAAATCAATGAAGGTATTAGAGAAAGAAGCACTTTCCTGAGGAAGGATAGCGGAACCTCTTGTAAAGTCCCGACGCGGAACCTTGTCGGGAAGCGGGCATGTCTCACTACGCAACGTGTGAGGTAGTTAAGAGAAGGAGGTTGAGCTAACACCACTATCCTAGGGCATATGGCAGAGTGACATTTCTAGACGGTAAGGTCTCATAACAATTATCTCACTACGTGCATTTAGGGTCCGGGGCTAGGATCTAGTTCATGCAGGTAAAGAGTAGGTAAACCCAATCCAAGCAATCCAAGCTAAGGGGTTAATAGCAAGCCATCCATACTCCTCAACGTCTGATTTTTAAGGTATAAATAAGAAATAGGTTGGGCATATTCTCCCCTCCACGCTCCAAGGTTTAAGGCAGTAAGAAATAGAAGGATAGGATTGTGATTTTATGCAATCCAAGACCCACGTCTCTAAGCCAAAGTAAGGTGGTATACTTATAAAAAATACGTTGAATAAATTAACTAGAGATAGCTTTATCCACCCGCACAGAATGAAGTGAGACCTACAGACAGCACAGGCAGGTGAGAGAGACGGAACGAGACAGACCACGGCCCACTCTTTCCTTTTCATATGCCCTCGTGTCAAAACAGTATCCCTCCCTAGCCCACATAATTATGCTCCACTTCAAATCCTTGTCCTATAGAAAGAAGCATCGGCAAAATGTCTTAGTGAATAGGGACACAAAACTGCTGATCTACCATTCTTTTGTGATTGATTCTTCCTGCTTGCTTTTATGATAACATAAACTTATGAGAATAGGTCCTTCGGTGATGCCTACAAAATAGGGGTCTTTACTATAGATCAGTGTGGAGAGTTATATAAAGAAAGTATTGCCTTTGAGAGAATCCTACTATTATTCATATATAATAACTTACTACTCACTTATGATATACTATAAATGGAGGAAGGAGAGCTATGGCTAACCCAGGGAATAATACTTACTGATTTATAATTATAATTATATATATTGTATTATTATTACCCTTATTATAAATCCTGGTATTATATAATCTATTAGGTCCAATAATTATAATTAACTAATATAACTATAATCCTTACTGGTATTGGATATACTAGCTTTATGTAATAATGTTGAATAAGAATTAACAATATTGCTCTGTCTGATATCTCTATCTATATATAACCATTATGTCTTTAGCTGAAGGCGATCTCACCAAAACTCAGGGAAGACCAGCCAGAACCTGAGCTCAGGTGATACCTTTCAGAACCCACCTTCGTTAGACGGGTTAAACCTTACCGCCTTTCAGGACCTTCCCTTTGCTAGATTGTTGGAACCAATCCTGAGGAGTTCTGGTAATGCCTTTCATTACTATCTCCAGGTTTACCTTTCTTAACCTAGGTAAAACCTTACAATCCTTCTTTACTTGGTTCCTCAAGTAAGGGTTTACTTTTAAGGATTCATTCTCTTTCACCATGAAGAAAGAAAAGACAAGCCTCGTTGTTGCTAGAAGATCTGGTAAAAGCGATGGGTGGGGAAGGCCAAGGAAAGCCAACGGGGGGAACGCCAAAGCGAACGGGTTAAAGGCTGGTCCTACCTTGTCTGCTAAGATTTACTAAAGAATGAAAAGCGAAGGACAGCGAAGGAGAAGGGTTAGTGCCTTGCCTCATTTCGAAGGTGTGAATTATCCCTTACTTAATTGGAGGGGAAGAATGGTAGTGCTTGCCCAGTTGGAAGGGGTATGAGTTCTACCTTGCCTAATGAGAAGGTAATCAACTTTATACTTTATTTGTTACCACCAATGGTGTAATTGAATACTCTTTGCATAAGAGTGGTCCATTGCGGTTGTCGTTGGTACAACTACATCGATCTCTCCCATTACAAGTCATAGAGGATCAAAGGAAGGGGTGGTGTAGACTACTGGAATCACCTCATACTAAAGGCACCTACACTGAGTAACTGGGCTCATAAACTATAAACTGGCTTAATATACCAGGTTACCGGGTTCATTCACTATCTCCCTTCATAATGGATCTCTCACTATCCCATCCACATAGCATAAACGGGGTCTTCCCTATGATATTAGTGACATCAGCATATAGACTTATAATATGCTTCTATTGATATCTAAGAATATTGCTTAGATATCTAAGAATATATAACCATTATCTAGGTTATATAATCTAGTAATAATAAGTGGATAATAGCAGGGATATCCATATAACCATTATCTTATATATTATTATGCCATGAAATCCCTTCTATAGTGGGTCCCTTCTTCCAAACCCCATCCATAAAGTCAGTCTTGCAGTAAAGGATCTTGGCAGAAAATCCTCACTTGAAAGAGCACAATAAGGCTTTGAGGAGAATAAATATATATATATAGGGAGGGTTTGACCTGACTTACACCACCTTCCCTTCACCTTCGTTTGGTATGCTCAGCTCAGGCTTTGAGGGGAATAAATAAAGAAATCAAGGGTGAGGTAACGAAAATAAAAGAATATCGTTCGTATACAAAGATTTCTTTCTGATATATGGATTTGACATAACATTTTACATAGTTGTTTCTATGGAATTGTTCAACAACTATATGCGCTAAGGATAACTTCTTATACTTCGGGTAGAGGCCTAGCCTATGCACCACTTGCACGAACTACGGTAATAATAGTGTCCCATTCCATTTTAAGAGATTAAGATTGCATCTCCAGATTAACAATTACAATGGCGAAGTGAAACGTATATACGCGAATCCTCTTACACTTGTTTATACTATTTCCGTCTGTTTGAACTGGCACTACATAGGTTGAGTCCCGGCACTACAACTTCGGCTAAGCCCAAACAGAGAGTAGAGCTCATTAAGGATAATACTAGGCTAAGCAACTTGGATACTCAACACTTTGATGCCTGCTGCCCTATTCGCATATAAACAGACAATACAGACCCTAATTCCTCAATTGATGCTGGTTATTACAGGGAAACTATATGAGATATATATGAAGGATAATTATTCTGGTAATAATATCAGTGCCCTATAAATGGTTAATAATGCCTTATAGGTGATATTGATATCTTAAGGATAGTAACCTATATGGTTGATCTAATTATCTATCCTTAATAGGCTAAGCTCGGGATAATAGAATATAGCTTTATATATGTTATAACCCTAGTTATACCCTTATTTCATAATTATTCTAGGGATATTATATTATATTATTACCATATTCCCTCTTATCCTTTCTTATTCATGAACCTTATTCCTCTATAGGTCTATCTTGCTTTTGGTTTGGTTCCTCCATTGTAATCTTTTTTCTTGTCCTAGGGCATCTTTGTGGCCTAGTCCCCTCAACACACCATGGACGATTCAACTCATCTACCTAAAGGGAGGCACTAGCATAGCTAGGGAAAGAGAGGTAATACCTTTATGAGAGAACACAGGTTATCATCCTACACTTTTTTTGTACGGTAGATCTAGTGTGATATTGCTTTGTATTGGAGATCAAGATCAAGTCTGTTTTGTAGGAAAGTGTAGCAGCTTGTACAGGGTCGTTCGGGTGTATCAAATATATCTTTTATGTATGCCACAATTCTCATCTTTAGCCCAAGAAGCTACATAACCTTAAACAATGTTTGGTTCAGGTGAGTTTTTTTCCTTCCCCCTCTTTAATTTCCAGCATTTAGGTTAATTAGCTCACCAAATAACATAAGTGAATTAACCCTAGTGAGTTTACTGTTGTCAATTCGTTATCATTTCCTGTGTTTTTACTGATACCCAATTGAATTATTCCAATAAATCTACAACCATAGGTTACTTAATAAACTATTAAAACCCTAGAAATATACCCAACTAATTATAGATATATTTTAAGGTTATACCCCTAGTCTCCCCCTACTAAGATGCTTGCTTTAGCTTATTTACGTTGACCATGTTGTGAATATCCAACTATGGAGGCAACTCGAGACGGTCAGCATTTTAACCAACCGGAAATGCTTGAATGAATGATAGGTAGAAAGTATAACTTAACCTGGGAGCAGCACGCAATAGAATAGGGGGATATGGGTCGGTGCAGTTAACTTTTCAATCTACCCCTATTGAGAACGATCGGGCGGCTACCTTGAAGTATTTCAATTATCATTTTTACAAGGGTGCGCTAGCACGCTCGACTGCTAAGGAGAGGCATTTCTTGCTTGCCCAAGGTAGGAAGGCAAGAAGCGAGGCACGGAGTGATGAATTTACGTTTGTTAAGAGCCAAGTAATAAGGCAAGATAATTACATATATATAAAGAAGGTAAGGATTCGCTAGAGATCAAAAAGATTATGTCCTCTTCCGGCTGTGCCTCTCCACTAAGGCAATAAATAAGGTAGTTAGGTAGGTAGGTTCCGTTCATTTTTATTCTCCAGGACTTCGGTTCTCTGTGTTCCTCCCTATATTTATTCATTCTTTGCTTACTATTTCTTATTTGCTCTATTCATTTATTTTATTCCTCCTTATTTTTCTACAGCGGCTTTTCCCTTGGGGGTGAGCGGGACTTTGATCCCGCGGCTTTGCTGGTTCGATCACACTCGGTGCTGCGAGATGAGGGTTACCATGGGGTGGGATGATGTTTGGTGTAGTTTCGATCTTCATTTCTGGGTTTCTATTGCTGCTTCGGCTCTTGCTGGCTGGGGAAAGAGGATGGGGGAGACACGAAGGAATAGTAATGGACCATATTACCATATCCCTATAATTATTACGAGAATAATAATTAGCTAGTAGGATTATAATAACCCCTACTGAATAATTATACCCTTAATAGGATAACCCTAGGATGGGTTATACCCTAACTAACGGAGTGAATTATATATTGATCAATATTATCCACTATTATTATACACTCAATGGATAAGAAATTTATTTACTAATTTCTTATTCCCACACTAATTGAAATGACACAAGTCGAAGCACCTTCATCTATAATGCAACGGTAAATCACAATGTTCTTGGATTTGGAACGCCACCGAAGGGGGAAGGTGAGGTTAAGCATTGTATAGATAAAAGGTCATTAACCGAGAGCGTAAAATGGATCAATTGCTCCCAAAGCAGATAGTAAAGCCTTACGCGGCGAAGGGCAGGCCTGAAGGACTTCTACACCTAACATAGCGGAGGGATACTTAGCTAAATAATATATAATACTATACTGATGAGGGGCCCTTGCATGAGAATGGTTAGTAGTATTACGTAGAGGGGTCTTAGGTGCCTTACGCGGCGAATAAACACTAAGTCGCAGAATCTGCAAGGGTCCACTACTCTTGACTGGAGGGTCACTGTTTTCTTAAGGCATTAACTCTGGGGGCATGAGCTCTGGCGGCATCCCATACTGTCGAGTACGGGTCTGCAGGTGCACAATGGCTTACATCATATAAATCTGATTAGATGGAGCAGAAGTTGAAGCTTGATTCACGGCAGGAGTGGTGGCTGAATTAACTAATCCTTATGAAATAAAAAGGTTTTGCAATACTTCCGGTTGAGTAGCAGGAGTCAATTTAGGTTGATTATTTGGCTGACGCATTTACTTTGGCCTAATATACTAACGCGTTCAAATGTAGAAGCTCAAGGATGAGCGGGCAATGGTGCGTGTAATTTCAATAAACACCACAAAGAGTGCAAGGCTGGTTATCAACTGAGGTTTTTTTTATTGTTTAGGAGGATTGTTGGGATCCAGGTTAGTGTTCACAGCATTCTGGTTGCCCGCAGCATTTTGGTTATTGTATTTATTGGGAGGGTTGCCAGTTGTATTCACTTTTACAAACCTACACAATCAATTTTATCTTATATACTACATGCTACCAACCACCTGTTCACTAATTTACCACCCACCCTTGCATAGGTAGGCTCACAGACCTTAACTTTGAGATTGCACGGGCTGGCTTCCCATAGAGCTTTTGGACGACGAACTTCCAGACAACATTCACTGGACACTTGCTTGCTGCTTACAGATATTGGTACCATTAGGATTCTTCCGGCCGAGCCTTGCTCAGTAATTTCTTTTTATATTGTTCTGGATAACACTACTTTCGGATATCACTATAAACTTATTAGTAACAGTATCACTATGGAAAACCTCAACCCTTTTACCCTACCTCGGGTGGGGGTACACCACTTAGGAACTCATCGTACTTCTTAGGTCGGGTCAGTTATTTAATTACTTATTTACCATCCATCATTGTGGTTCCACTAAGCTATTTTAGCTAGTTCCCTAATGCAAAAGCCTTTTAGATCACCCGGTGGACCATATGCCTCAAACCCATGCCAACAACAGGTTTTATATATAAAAAAATTGCATTTAGGCAAATAAAAAGTTTACTCCTTTTTTTTTCAACGCCACACAGCTCTTTTTTTGTTACTTAATCTTTCATATTTCGGATTCTCCCGAACATCTCAAATATGCCAATTGCTCAGCCTGTTTACTACCTGTTTACTCTTCTGAGTTATCCATGATCGATTGCTGGATGGCACGGATTATAATATAATTCCCCCATCTTGCAGTTAGACAGGTTGGATCGGATCATTGGAACTGCTTGGATTTAGTTACAGCCTTACTACTAAATTGGAAGAACTTGGGCACGAAGACCATTGGTATTACCTTTTTAAGCCTACTTGCTTTAGAGACCGCTCAGTTGGTTGGTGGGTGGGATCCTCGGAACTGCCCGATTATATATATCTCTCTCTCTACAGCTATAACTGATGAGACATGACTGGATTGGTGGAGGGGTGGAGGGAATAATAGTAGTTGAGTAGCCCATAGGGTGGGTGCTTTCCCTTTAGCTGATATCGTTGAACTGCTCTGCTGGATAGCTAAATTATGGGCCATCAGAGAATAGAGCCTCGTTGGATGGGATGGACAGGCTTCAGACTGCTGCTAGGATATTATGCCCAGACAGCCGGGATATGCCTTTTATAAATAATACCTTGCCTTTATGACTACTCTTAGGAGGTACGGGGCATAACATTTTACTCACCTTACTGCCTTGCCTTAGATATTCTTCTAGGTATAATGTTTCCACCAACGGAGGAGCCCTGCTTATACAACGAGTCAGGAATTTGAACCCAACCTTTTTACTTTAACCCCCTAGGCCATTGAATGGAGTGGAGGGCTGCCCAACCCATTCTGAAGCCAGGAATAAATAGCTGTAGGGGATGGCACTATGATAAGACCTTACTTTGGTTTACCAACTCTTCAGAATGCACTTAGTTAGGAGGACTATATTCCCCTTTTATTTTCAGCTGGTATCAAGACGGAATGGGATCAGACTACCTCATCTTTACTCTTCACTTTCTTTACTGCCAAATCCTAGGAGAGGGAGCTACTATGCCCAACTCACATTGGGAAGGGAAGGGGCTTACCTATATGGAACATCCGGTTCCTACAGCACTGGATGCAATATGATGCACTTATATGTTTCACTTGGACTAGGGCTATAAGGAGGGATATGAATAGATAAGGGATATAGGTATAAATAGTTAGTATTAGAATTATTCTAGTTATATATATTATTATAAGTAAGGTTATAATACTTTATCCTAATAATAATAGGATAAAGTAAGTAACACAAAGCATGCGCTTTATATATATATAGGGTATAAGTCCCTTACTAATAGGATGGACCTAATAGTTATATGTAATTTATAATATTTATATTCAATATTATAAATATACTTATATAAGGTCCTAACCAGGTATATGAATAGTGATAATCTGAATTATTTAGACTCAGATTATGTAAGGAGTTTCCTAGTTTAGAGAGAGATTATATTAGTTAATATTGATAAAAAGCCAGCCTGCTCAAACGCAAAGCATTTGATAAATAAAAGTTTTGTTTCTACAGGATCGGAGGCATTATAATCCATCCATCTGGGTTCTATAACTTGGCATTTTTAACATTAGATAACTAACGGGATTATTTCATGCATTTCAGGTGATCCCATCCAATCAGGCAGGTGGCAGCATACGCACGCGCCAGACCCAAATCCCGGGAATAATTGAATAAGGTTATCTCCGGTAACCAACATTGGCGTCAAAAAAGGAAGAATGGATGAATAACACATAAATCGAGGGCTATGTCGAGTAGGACTTGTCAGATAGCTCCCTTACTGGCTTTCAATACGTGTAGCCTAGCTTTCAATATGCGTAACCTTGCTTTAAATGCGTTACGCCTTACCTTGCTTACATACGATCCATCTTTGAGGGAAGGGAGGTGAGGTTGTTTCTTTTCTGTCTCGCGCGCAGCCGTTTTCTTACTTCAGAGAGTTCCTATTACACAAGTACTGTTAAAGAGAAAGAGAAGGGTAGATCAGGGAATGAGTTTGGGAAATGCCCCGTGTGGACCCAAGCAGGGGCTAATCCTCGAATTGCTCGTCTCTCTAGGCAGAGGGAGAACCGTGGTAGCTGGAGGTTATCGGAGGAGACGCAAGCACAATGAAGCGAGAGACCACAAAGAAATACTCAATCCGGTAGGGTAGACCGGGGTAATGAAATTGGCACGAATGCCTGTGGTGACCCAATGCATCCGGATCGTCGGTGGAAATGAAAAAAATCCACTTAGACCTTGAGAGCTTGAAAACGAAGAATTGAGTGAGAGAAGACCTCTGATGATCGAACCACTCAATATCACGGGTAGAGTTAGAGGTCTAATCCTAAGAGAGGTGGTTTGGTTGGTTGGGGTCCATTGAAACAAGTGGTGCAAATCCCCTGTCATGTTTCTTCCATGTTAGTTACACCGGGGCAATGTATCACTCACAAATCCCTGGGACAATCAGGTACAAATCAGGCGAAAAGGTTTTCAAACTCCATGTTCCAAACCAATTTGAAATCCATCCATGTAAAAAAACAAAACAAAGCCGTAGTCTCCACCTACTAGGGAGTTAGGATAGAAATGCAGCAAGTTATCTACGCACTACCCAAAACTTGGTCACAGAGAGATTACCTACTTACAATTCCTATGATCATCCAACAGTGATCAGCAACAGAAGATTAGGAGCGGCTTCCTGAGACAACGTGTATCATGCTTTTGACCTAATACCTGACCCGATTACTTTGTGGCATTTTACACGTTCAACATCAGATCAGACCAACTTCAACATCTGGCTTCTGGCTCACATCATTCTTCCTTGGGCTCAACACACTCAGGATCGTTAACCTGACCCAAAAGGGAAAGCTTCTATTTTCGGTGTGGCCCTTCGGCGGGGGGGGCTAACTCACTGGGCATACTGGGGATAGACTTGGATTCTGTCTTGGATGGATGGATAGATGGATAGCACCCTCAATTCTGGGTCGGCTCGATCGAACATAGTATGGGAGGAACCGAGGAATCAGATTATGATTCGACACCGATAATAGGCCGGGCCGGAGAGCAAGATTCATTATAGACTGCTGGAGATTGGGTAAAGGGTTGGGCTCAATATCTTCTAGGCTGTCTATGATTACTATTCTTTCGCTGCCCTGCCTTCCTTGCCCGATGCGGACAAGCACCTACGGACCTTTCCATAATTCTCAATTTATATTGAGGGCCGTGGGTGCTTATTTCTTTATGTGTGGTCTGGATACAGAGAGAGAGCCCGGATAACCTATGATTATTGGGTGGGGTAATCCTAGATTCCGAGCCTATTCACTTCACTTATTCTCTGCTACCCTTTCTCTTTTACCCTTATTGACTACTTGTCGCTTGGGCCGGATCACCAATGAAGAGAGGATGGGCCTAGTTCCTTATGTTATTAATAGTTGGTCTCTGTTGGGTTGGTAGAAATAAAGCATCATGCGTGGGTTTCTTGTGGAGATGAAACATGGTGGAGCTGGATCAAGCAAAACATGGTATGACTGCATCGTATATTTACATAACTAAATATTTTGTCTTTTTTCACCCGCTTAATGTGTAGTGGTGCATGTGCGACGGGCCTATGCGGGAACTTCGGTATACGTTCATTCATGCAGGAGATTTCATGAACCTTGGCTTGGACCTGTGGCTGGATCGAATCCCCTACCTACCAACTACTCACTCCATACAGAATTTAACACCAGTATATAGACTCTTTGGTTGGTGTATTAGAATACTATGCAATTATTACATAATGGTACTACTTAGGTTATATAAGTGAATATTAGATAATCTTTATTCACTTATATAATAGTTATGGGGTATAATATCCTTTCTTAACCCTAATATAATATCATATTCCCTATGGGTAATAATAAGGGATAACCCTAGTTATAATTATATATATTATACCCTAGCTTGTATATTATCCTATTCACTAAGAATAAGGGTATAACCCTAGTATTATAGTATTGCCTTATTATCCCCTATATACATAGCTTATATTATTTATTTGAGAAGCCAGTGAAATAGTATATAGTATTACTCAATGTGGTATACTAAGTAATTGAGTAATACTATAATTCTAATAGTGATAACTCTCCTTATCACTATTGAAATAAAGGATAGGCGTAATAATTATATATATATTAGTAAGGGATTTATAAGGATAGTAGGATAAAGTTATAATTATAGTTATATGTAATTATTCTATTATTAGTAATAAGGGTTACCTATTAGGTTATAGTGAATAGGATAATATATATAATTATGAAATAAGTTATACCCACTTATTTCATATATATTAGTAAGGGATTTATAATATTGAATATATATGGTATAATAGGGCTATCACTTTATCCTATTCATATACTTGGATAGGAGATAATGGTCTAGTGGTATAACCGTATCTCCCTGTCCCAGGAAGTTGTTGGTTGCCGCAAGGAGGGGCATTTAAGAAAGGATGCCAATAGGATCCAGAGTTCCATGCCAATACTTTTCCCGCTAGTCGATAACTAAATAACAGTCATAGTTGGGATTTAATATACTGGAAGACTTAGATGGTAACACTCGGATCCGTCCCCCAGCTTGGTTTGGCTTACTCGGATGGCCTTGGATACTTGATCTTATCATTGTTCTTATGAGTAAAAATATTACCTGTTACTTACTAAAGGATCAATTTTATTAGGCGAAACTGGTGAATGAGTCTGTTTTATAGAGCGGGCGCTCCAAGTAGCCTAGCTCAAATATCCAAGTTTAGTATCCCAGCCCATCTAAGTAACCAAATCGAGCAGCAATATAATTTTATGTTGTTGATCAATGAAACCTAGCGGAACACAGATTATGAGGTTCCGCAACCAATAAGGGGTAGGCACTATATGATATATTGCATTTCTACGTTAAAATTGCCCATCAGTTGAATCCACCATATGTGTTGTTTGAGTGTGGCCATAAGCCATCGACAGCATTTATTGGTTTAACAGCATCAACTATTGGCTCTCGATATCTACGTCGATGATGTATTTCCATGTATTATCCACATCTTTATCCCCGGGTATCTGCTAGCGGCGGCAGCTCACTATGTATTCAGTGTATATGCTAGTGGCAGTTCATTTTCTCCCGGGATAAGCTATGTGGGAATTGGCGCCTACCTCCACATGCTGGAGATCAATACTTGGCTGGCTCCCGGCATAAAGTTTATCAAAACCATTCATCGAGTACACCACCACCTGTATTGGCTTCATGCACAAGTACTAGATTGAGTGGATCTCCTTTTGGCATTGCCTACTTATAATAGCAAGACCTAGGGATGGGAAACCAATAAGACACAGTGAGTGCCACATACCTGTTTCTTTATTGCTGCTTATAACAAGAAAGGGCCTCTCCTTCTTTCACCCCAAGCCTTTATACACAGGAACCAGTAGCCAACCTTTACCCTCTTGCCTTTTTACTTGAACCTTTTCAATTAGGTGGTTCAATCGATGAGGTTCAATTAGGCAGTGATGCATGAGGTACAATAAATGCATTAGCACAATGAGCTTCAATTAGGTCGATCATTAGGTACAATTGATAAGAGCCATGCTTAGTAGTAGCTCAGCTAGGGCAAGGACGTATCCATGCGAGTATCATCATGTGTGAAAAATATACACGCAAGCTACTATATAAACACATAGAAACCATATCTCTAGAGTGGCTTTCACTCAAAGAACTACACCTAATTATTAGAACTAAGGAAGGAGGATTTATTCTCTCACTTAACTTTATACACTTGCGCCGCATTGGGTGAACCACCTCAAGCTGGCGAACTACCTACCTACCTACGGTGAACATATTGCGGATGGCGAACAGAAAGAAAACCAAATACGGAATTATAGACCATAAAGCGAACCAGAAAGGGGACAACAGCGGGCATAATAGACAGAAAGCATACAACAGAAAGTGAACACGGACTTAATACGTATACATAGTATGCTTACTGAAAGCTAACTAGGGTCATGGTCAAGGGGTCAAGGGGAGTAGTTCAAGGGAAGGTAGTTTGTTCATAGGCTGCATGACTGAGTGTAAGGAGTTCCTCCAAATGGATAAGAAGGCTTCTCAGCATATTGAATAATAAGTAATTATATATATAATATTAAGTAGTACCATTATTATTATCTAATCCATACTCTAGTAATAATAACCTAGGTAAGTGATAACTAATTCATAATATATATAATCTATTCATTATATATATATAACTAATTATTATTACCCATATTATAAGTAAGTACCCAGTGGGAATACCCTTATTACCATATCCCTATATAACCCTAATATAGTGAATACTAAGGTTATACCCTAACTAACGGAGTGAATAGGATAATATATAACCTTGAATACCCTAGAATAGCCCTATTCCTACTATTAGCTTAATATATATATTATTATTAGGATAACCCTAATAATACTTATTCACTTATATATAAGGGATACCCTAGAATAGCTCTATTGCTACTATTAGCTGAATATATATATTATTATTAGGATAACCCTAATAATACTTATTCACTTATTATTACTCTCCTTACTAATATATATGAAATAAGGACATATGGGCTATATTGGGGTTATAATTATACTATCTCCTAGTTCTGTGCCTATTATTCTAGTTATATAGGGCTATTAGTGGTTTATACCTATTAGTTCTGGTTATAATCTTAATATTCATATACAATAATAAACCTGCTATGATTTATTGTTAATTCTTCGGTTCGCTAACCAATAAAAGGTGCATTGCAGTGTACTTATTTGTCTTTTGGCTTGTTCTCTTTCGCCACAAGGCAGGCTGGCTAAATGTTGCCCTATATTTAAATAAACCATCCTTCACCCCCGGTTACCTGGCACAATCCAATGAAGGCCTACCCACAGTAAGTAACGAGTTCAAATTTCATGGATGGGAAGGATGGAGCGACTAACAGGGAGGGTGAGTGTATTATATGAAATGAAGGAAAGAGTCCTCTAGTCTACTGGACTCTTATTCATTAGACCCAGTAGAAGAGCGCCTAGTTGTTGACCTTTATCCAGTTGTTTAAGCAGATCCAGTAGTTGAGTATTCTGTTCGAGCATATCCAGTCCCATATCCTCTGTTCGAGAGCCATAAGAAGCATAGGCAGCCAAAGTACCAGTTTATGAACCACCAGCATCACTAACAGCAGAGTCAATAACAGTAGTATAGGTAGCAGTTTACCTAGTGTAAGTTTCCGTTGCAGAGCCACCTATCAGCAGAGTCAATAGCAAAGCCAGGTAAAGATACCTAGGCATACGTTCTAGAGCTCATGGCATACCTTCCCATTTATATAGCCCAAACAAGAGCCTTAACCCCGACCACGATACCTTCCAATTCGGGTGCTAGAGCCCATGGTATCCCCTACAATTTAATAGCCATAGACATGCCATGAAGCAAGGCGGGATGTAGCTTCCGACTCACACAACCAAAGAACCAAGAAATCAATTCATGTTCAAGCCAGATAAAGCTTCCTTATTCTTTTACCATCAAAGTAACACTAACACCGTCGATTGAACCAAACCATGACGCAAAGGATCTAGATAGGCAAGCCCGCCAACCAACCTTTACCATAAATAGAAAGCCACTTATAGAGGATAGAGACTGCTGTTTGAACAGATTCCGTAGTAAGTTTACTTGATCCAGTTGTTTCGTTCCTGAATCATAACCAGTTTACCAAGTTTAAGACGCCAGCCATTGCATTTGAACCAATTGACTAAATCTCAGTAGCAGCACCATCAACATCAGCTTACCTTATTGATCCAGTAGTCTCAGCAGTTGATTGAGATCGGTATCCAAAGACCCCTGTGTATTATGCAAGTGATTCAGTAGATCCAGCACCAGAGCGCCCACATCAGGAAAAGGCAGGAGTCCCACCAGATACTATTCCGGATCGAGAGTCAGTAGTAGTTCCTGTAGGAGCAGTAGACCCCACAGATGCAAAGGCAAAGCCAGTAAATGATGCGTAAAAGAAAAGAAAAAAAAAAGCTTCCACCATTACCAGGGATATATTCGTAAAGTTATATGTAAATGGTATGGAATAATCTATACCTATATGTGAATATCTAGGTAATATTATTATTACTTATTAGTATATATGAAATAACTAATAAAGATAATTATTTCTCCAATAATTATAACCCCATTACCTTATTACCTTATTATTACTAGGGATACTATTAATAATATATAACTAGCTACCGCTTGCCGAGGGAAAATATAAGCTATATATAATACAAGCGAAACATCAAATAGTATCCCCTATATAACTAGCTGAATAATATCCCTTGTTATTCCATCCTATTAGCTAGGGTATCCCTTATTTCTTAGTTATAGTTATTATTGCCCATTGCCAATAGTCGGTACTCGATGCCAGGAATATTTGCTGGTAGTCAACCCAAGAACAGATCCCCAGGAAGGAGGTCTCGATTAATTGTTGCCGATAGATAGCTCGCAGTAATTGTCCCTCCTCTTTTTTACGAGGCGCCATAATACAGTAGCACGGGTTTTACATATTGGGGAACCCACCTGGGTTGAGGGTGAGTCAAAATGCTAGCAATAATAAAGTTATCAAGAATAGTAACTACCCATCGCATATTAAAGTACCAGGTAGAAAAAAAAATAGGTTTTGTAAAGTATGGTAAACCCTACATCATCTGGGATATCCAATGTAGATTATGGTTAAGAAAACTATACCCATTTCATGAGGTTTATCTTAAAGCTATGCCTCCTTCTGAACTATATTATCTGAACTAATGGACGGGGAGCAATTAATTTGATCGATATCACGTGCTGCTTGCTGAAGGGAGGGGGGTATCTTGCTTACTTACAATACAGATCAATAGATTGAATAACCTACAGTTCTCGCACCTACCTGATATATATATGTTTCCTGCTTGAACCCAGAGGCCTGTTTACAACAACCCCGCCGGAGCAGTATGCGTAAGTCCCATTTTAGTAGCCTGGTGCACTCTTAGGCACTATATCTTTGTTACACTAGGAGTATAGATAGAGCTACTCATAGCCGATCTTAGCTGATTCTAGCCAGAAGGGCGACTGAAAAAGGGACTTTAACCATTGCACATAGCCCATGAATTGGGGCCAAACTGGCCCACTATCATTTACAGGAAGTAGGTCACCAGAGACAGTATAGGAGGTAATTACCATAGACTTTTTTCATTGCTTTATTTAAGGTAGGTCATTTCTCTCACAATATCCAATACACAGGGGACCCCACCACAACAGGAAGTTTACACAGGTAGGTAGGGAGGAGTCTACTCACAGGGGACCAGCTACCACGTAGAGCTACACAAAGTATGTTATTTTGCATAATTCACATATATATATATATAACACGAGCTTAAGAGAATAATGCATGCAGAGCATAGTAATATTTATGTAACCTGCTGCTATCTTTGATGACTTTCTTAACGGTTGATCACTTTATAAAATTGCACCCCGCAAGACTAGTGAAGGCAGTGAAGGAGTCAGTAAGTTAAAGGATGAGTATTATTGCCACAATTGATGCTTATTGGACAGTGAGAACGATTATAGTATAATAGTATAAATAATAAAATTATAAATAATCTTACTAGTAATTACCATTAATGAATATAACTATAAGTGAATTATAATTACTAGATTATATAACTATGAATAGTAAGATTATTTAGTTATACCATTATGTGAACTAAATAATCTGATCAGAGTTGGTATAAGAGCTAGTGAGTGATTAACATATAATAAGTCAATAGTTGAACAACTGAGCGGTCTAAAATAAGTTAAAGCAAGTAGGCAGAGTAATAGCAAAGGTCTAAGTGCTAACAGCAATATGAAAAGTTCCCACCTACCCAAGCAAGGCCATCCATCCAAGATCGATTTGATCACTGAAAATGATAAAGCGTAATTACATATATAAAAAGAATGCCACTCATTAGCCCGGGATCAATCAATGAAAATGAAAACCATAATTACATATATATATATAAAGAATGGCTCTCAGTTAAGATATTGAACCGAGAGGTAATTGCGCGAGTGTAAAGCATAATTACATATATTAAGTTGCTTTGTTGCTTGATCTCAGTTTTACCCAAGTCTAAGCCCCTAACATTCAATCTGACTCGCTTCCCCAAAGTGTGATGCCATTTAACAGCCTCAGACACACCAAGCAGCCATAAGAAAAACCAACTCTCATAATTACATATATAATATTGGAAAACCACAATCTAGCATAATTACATATATAAACATGGATGACGACGAACACCGAATCTAGCATAATTACATATATAAAGAATGGAGGATCCGGCGTATGCAACAGCCCTGAGCACTCCATTTTCACTGAGGTTTCCTTATTCCTTGAAACAAGGTGTTTCACAAGCCTAAAGTTAGGGTGATTCACAACACATACCTCGAATACTTCCCTAAATGAATGAGGCACAGCAGAAGAGGGATAGCTAGGAACCCTTCCCTTATATGCTGGTATCAGGAACATATCTTAATGAAAATTAGAAATGAATGGTTTGTCACACCTCGAGAATCAATCTCTACATCAACAACGGTTTAACCCACGCGCGATACTCATATAATTTACTTCTCCACTTCTTGCAAAAATAAATATTGCCTACCCTTTCCAACAGCAAAGACCCCCGCTTAGGCTCGACCAAACTCGCATCTCTATGTTTACCTTTTCCATTTGAGGTGGATCCCTTTACTTAGCCAATTAGCCAATAAGAAGCAGAGAAGTTACCCATATCAATATGAATACAGACATCGTTGGAGCCATGTTGGTTACTAAACGAGAGCGTATACGCCAACCATTAGGCTATGTTCCGCCATACAATCTTTATTTAAAATAGAATCCATGGGCCCAGGCAAGAAGTTAAGGTAGTGTTTATTTAATCCCCAGTAAGAGAGTATGCTGGTCTAGGTACAGAGATAGATACAAAGGTGGAGACATAGTAAAAAGCAGGACCAGGTAACCCCTAAGCACCACTAGCAGGGGTTTCACCGGTTGATGACCTAGGAGAGCTAACATCCCTTCGCTTTGTTCTATATTCCGTAGCAGGGTCCTTTGTTCCAGATCCGCTTTCAACACCCGTTTTAGAGCCAATTGTATTTGATCTCGAGCCATTTTACTTTGGTTGACCAAGACCCGTGTATCCATCAATCTAGCATACCCCTAGGTGATCCCAAACGCATACATACAGTATATATAGTCCGGCCGGGTTAAGTTACTAAGTGAGTTTATAGGTGAGTAAGGGGGCCTAATGAGAAGTAAGTTTGTGTACTCGTTCCTTCGATTTTCCTGCGTGATTACCCTGAGCATAAACCCCCCAAGTAAGTGAGTAAATGAGTCAAAAGTGCTTGCATAATTACATATAGAGAATGAATGGAATACAACTCACCCATTACCGAATCTAGCATAACATATTAGTTTTATTCCATACCGAATCTAGCATAAAGAATTCACAGATTTTATATAATAGAAGTAGTTGGTCAGGTGAGCAAGAAATTCCTTTCCCCCCTACATCGGGAAAGAGCTAAACGCACCTTGCCCGATGCGAACAAGCACCTACGGACCTTTTTTTTTCATTCAATCAATACGCATATGACAGGACAAAATTCCTATTGGTCCCATTATGATTATTCTAATATATAATCATTATTGAACTTATTTCGATCCAACCATATATATATAATAGGTATGAATAGGTACAGATAAAAACTAATAATCTTACTATTGACCATTATTATAAGAATAGGTTATTTCTCCTTTAATACTTTATCCCTATTGACCAATATAAGATAATAGGCAGTCCTAAGTAAGTAAGTGATTCATGAAGCAAGTGGTATAGTTCGAACATGTCTATTTATTCAGGTAGGTAGTTTGGAAAGCAAGGTTATTTGGTAGTGAATAGCATGCCTATCCTAGATTCCAGGCTCTGAAGCAAGTGTAGTTGGTAGCAGGCAGTAAAATGAAAGGTAAGTAGGGGTGACATAATCATAATAGTTATAAGGATCCTTTGAGATATCTATATATAGGGTAATTGATGCTATTACCCTATTACCCTATATATATACTAATACTTGGATAAATAATGGATAAATTAACATTTTGTTCAAACACTGTATAATCAGTTTACTTTATCTCCTGATGTCATGGACGATGATTTACCGTATTAAATCTCTGCAACAGGGGTTGACGTCGATAGGATCTGAGAAACACTGACTAGCCGCGTAACTATGGGATACTTACGAATTCACCTTGCTTCCGCTCAGCCCTGTCACCAAACTATTGATACAGTAATCACAAAGCACAACGCAGTCTTCTCATTTGGTCTTACAACAACTCAATGCAGGCACCAATGTTTGCTCATTGGACGATAGGATCCTCGATATTGCCGATCACTAACAAAGAGGAGCCCACCATAATGTGATCGATGAAACAAACAAAGGACCACCTTAGTAAGAGAAGACCTGTTCGATCGAATCTTCTACCATTACCATTCGTACGGTGCGTCCCCTGTTTGAGTTTTCTAGTGCGTGCTTTGTATCCCTATCGTTATTGGCTGGACTAACTGATTCGGGCGAGGAACCAGCTAGATATATTTAGAGAGAGATCATACGAAGGTCCAAACACATGAGCGTTCATACACTATCACCGTGCTGGTGCCCTCTGAGCTTTTTAGAAGTCCCCATAAGGTTCCCCTGAGATCCACCAGTGTTCGGAATTTGACATCAAACACGGCGAGGACCCCATTCCCTTGTTAGCTCCAGAAGGTTCCCCACTTCCTTCTTAGCCTAGGTACTCGCTTTCCCTAATGGCCTTGTAGAGCTTGACTTATAAGGCCTGATCTTGACTTCACGGTCGAGAAGTACCCTATTGAGCCACCATGCCCGAAAGAGAAGTTATCCATCGTTACCACCAGAGGAGATTGAGCCAAGTTGCCAACAGACCATAGAGATGTCCCCGTTCACAGACCCGAGCTAAGCCCACCACCTGCGCTTTCTTTACCGAACGACTTGACTTATGCTTCAACCTTCCTCCTTCCTATTCCCATTAGCAGTGATAATCAAATCACTGTGTGTGATTGATTCCTAGCGAGTCCTATGAGCTACGGCAAATAAGCTAGCTTCCCCCCCCCTGAGCTTTAGCAAATAACTAATTATAGCTATGTTCTATAGGACATAGAGTTAGTTTTAGGAGCTGGATTATTTTATTCTGCACACCGGGAGGGTTCAACCCGGAGATGAGGATGGATGATATTTATTGCCACACTGCTTGGATTTATTTGATTGAAGGCCAGTTGAGAGAGAGGGGTGGTCCTTTTTTCGGACGGACGGCCAACACAACCCCGACGGATGGAGGGAGGGGGACAGATAGACGTGTGGAAGGGAAGATAACGGAAAGAAAGGAAAGTAAAGAAAAATAAGCCTTTTTTCCTTTCACCTACAACCTGTAACCTAGCACCATAAGCCACCTTTTGCCTTTCAACCTTTAGCCGTTGGCCAAGCGAGGATTAATTGATTGTATTTATGGCCAGTCTTTTGAGAGCATTGGTCCAAAGGGAAGAGCTAACTAGAAGCCAAATAAGCCTAACCTATTATATTCTTACTTACGCTTACTAACCATTTTAAGAGCTGAGTCCGCTTGATGATGTTTAGGAGCGGGAGGATTGATTCTGCCAAGAGCCTTCAACCGGGAGTATTCCAAGATATGAAGAAGGAGGAGTTTGAGCAGCTGGATTATTTGGATTATTCCCACCGTTAGTCTTCTACCATTAGTTGCCTACCATGAGTCTTATGCCCGGGATTCCACCGCCGGGAGATGAAACCGAGGCTGGGAGGGATAATCACCCCGGGCTTAGATAATAAAATGCTGACTGGTTGGATGGCTTGGGAGCTTATGGTTAGCTTGCTGGCTAGCTAATGGAGAGAGAAATGTGGATGCAATCCAGTAATCCAGGTCAACCTTCATAAACTTGTGAATGTATTCCCGGAACGAAGTTATCACAATCCTGGAGAACACTACTAGGTAATTCTTAAGACCGAAGGGCATAACATTGTAGGCGTAGGACTCCCATTCCGTAGCGAACGTCGTCTTCTTCTTTTCTTATTCTGCTATCCGTACCTAATGGTACCCGTAGAATCCATCATTGAAGGAATAAGCTTCCATTCCTGAGACGTGGTCCAACACCTCATCACTTCAAGGGGTGGGAAACGGGTCGTGAACACATGCTGCATTCAATCCCCGGAAGTCCACACATACCCTGCTGAGCCCCCCCCCCCTCAAAGGGCTCTTTGAAGTCCTGGTCTTACCTGCCTGAGTGAGATAGCTCTGCACAGTGTCCTGTAGACTCCTTCCTGTTCCCATCCCTCTTTGGTCAGCTGTTGGATCGGGATCGGCCGGATTCGAACCGGAAACCTACCTATAAGGAAGGAATAGAAGCGACCTATGCTCTCCGATCCCCGTCGTCCTCCTCATTATAGTTCTCTTCGTTAAGATAATAGTATTAAGTCTGGGTCAGCGACAGGGTTCTAGTAACAAATGAGGAACACGGGAGCTTATCGCAACAAATATTTGAAAGTCTTTAAGGTTTTACTGGCGAGGGGGAATGGCCGCCTATTTGGGTGGAGGCGATTGATGGAATCGCGCCGCGAGGCCTTTTGCCTTCTTCTTTTGTCGTCTATTTAGTTTGTAAAATATATCCGTTTTATTCCTTAGAATTCGAGTTGAGTCGAATTTTTTGGTTTCACGAAGATCCAACAAACGAAGCTCCTTTTTCTGCAGCAGATCCCAATGAGTTTGGCAAAGTGGAATTCTTTTGCGTAGAAGGATTTTCCGAAGAGCGGAGAACCCTCCAAAATATTTTCCTTCTGCCTTAACCACAGGGCTTCCAAATAAATGTAAGAAGTTCCTCATTCGCGGAACCTGGAAGATTCGAATATCTGTGTTACGACAATAATGAAACTGACAGGGGTGAGATAACATACTAGAAGGGTCTCCCTCCTCTCCCTCCTCTTCACAGCTTGGAAATTGATGTGGAAATTTGAAACAAGGAGGCTCCTTGCCCTCGGAAGGACAAGCGCTAGGCACCTTTTTCATTTTCTTTTTGAAGACTTGAATAGCCTTATGAAACCCTTGGACTTCTGGAAACATGGCGGGCACGACTCTCGGCGCTATATTCCCTATCAGTATGCTCACAGTTTCGCATAGGAGAAAAAAAGAGTCTTAGATATAAGGTGAATTAATATTCTAATGTTCCTGCATGGCTTGTAATAGTTCAATAGACCTAAGGCCACAGCCCTGTAACGTTCAGTTATTAAGAGAGGTGTATTTCCCAATCTGCCATAGTTTTTGGTAGTAGGGGTAAGATAACCCCCCCTTTTGAGACCCTGTATAACTTTTGGCAGTGGAACTTCAATTGTTAAATATTGAGATTTCGCTCGTGTTAAAGACAGTCTAAATAGGCAACCTAAGACTATGCCCTTATTCGTTATACAGTGAGCTCTTAGCTCAAACCCGAGGTTTTCTTTAATATAGCACTGTAATTTTTGTATCAAAGGTTTAGCGAGGTCACACCGCCTTAAACCTAAGATACAATTATCGACGTAGCGGGCGTAACATAGTCCCTGTGGCTCGGAAAGAGATAGAACGTACATGTCTAACTCATGCAACACCACATTCATCAATATTGGGGAAACAATCGCTCCTTGAGGAATCCCTCGCTCTTGGTTTGTATAAACTTGGCCTTGTCGATCCACAATTGGAGTTGTGCAAAAATGACGTATCAAGGCCAGAAACTTGGTATCTTTAACTCTCTTTTTAAGTAAGTCTATGAGCAGGCGATGTTCTACTTGATCAAAACACTTTTTGACATCCGAATGAATTATTATTCGTAAATCCGTCCATTTCTGGGCTTGTTCTAATAAACTATGAGTGTTACGATGGCGGCGAAATCCATGGTTGACCTCTAAGAAAATGGGCTCATAGATGTGGCTCAACGTGTCGCTGATGTAGCGGAGAACTATCTGGACATCCCCCCTATCCGTGTTAAACGTTGCGATGCCATTATTTAAGAGACGACCTTCGACAAGGAGGTTGGATCAATCAACAGATAGGTTCACATAAACCAAGGATAAATAATACTCATCAATCTTATTATAAGATCCGGGTATTCTTTATATATAATTTACTAATATACTATCTCCCTTATCAAACTAATAATGAAGTTTATAGGTACAAGATAGGTTATAATTATAAAATATGGATTAGATAGGTAAGGGTATTATTATGGATAATTAGTAACTATGGTGATAAGAGGTCTACTATACTCATTATTATATGTTAGTGAGCAATTGAGAATCCAGTTTAGCTCGTAGGGTTTCTTGTAAATAGGTCAAGGGGTAATGGAGCTAGTGGCAGCTATTGTGCTAGGGGAATCTATTGGCAAATCGCCCTTTCAGCATCAACAATTGAACTCGACATGCATCGTGCTAATGTCCCTAATATAACCTGCATCATGTCCTTATCATTGCATTATGCTAATCACACCTCATCGATCAAGCTCTCTTTCCATGTAACCTAATTGAACCTGCTGCATCTTTGGAGTGTCTGATTGGCAATACGTCATTGACACAATAAACTATATTTTCGTCGCTATAAANGAGGGTCTGATTGGCAATACGTCATTGACACAATAAACTATATTTTCGTCGCTATAAACCATACACTTTGAGAAAACGTTTCTCTCGGATAAACAGGATCTAGCCAACATTGAGGCCCATTAGCCATAGTACTTGCCTTATATACTATACAGGCCGTGGGATAGCCTTCAGTAAGTACACTTGCATGAAACGTGGGGGACCATCGGCAACTTACTACTGCTTGAGGACAGCAGGGGCATAGGTATTGTCTTGTGAGATCAGGTAAGTGAGGCCGATAGCAAATGATACATTCTGGTGTCAACTTCAGGACGAAGAGAAGAAGGCTTGCTCTGTTCACCATCCCATGATCCCCTCCGGGGGCCGAACACAGAGCTGAGCAGTCATGGTGAAGAGCGTGCAAGAAGGAAAGAGAAAGCCTTGTTTTGATTCTGATTGAGCGCTACCGCTAGGAAGCACGATGGACGCTACCACTAGGAAGGAGGGAAGGATCAACACAATAGCTTGCCCCTTGAACCTGGTACCATAAAGCGCGTTCCCCTGGTGATTAGCTGACTAGGGGTGAGCTCGTCTTCGTTTGACCTAACTTGGTTTAGTTTACCTTAAAGGACGTTTGAACTATATCTATGGCCTGATTCTGAATGGAGACAAAAAACCTATTATTAATTAAGTAAGGCTTATTCGTTTAAGGCTAGTTAGTACCTAACACTCTCTATCTTTATCTTCTTCAAAGAATGGAAACTATCTATTAAGGCTTTAACTCTATGACCTTAACAATGGAGACTATGGATAGTACTAAGGCTAGTTCATACAACTTGAACATCATGGAACTAAGGCTAAGACTAAGGCTATTACCTATGGCAGTCTAATAGGGGACTAATTGCATGGAGACTAATAAGGCTAACTAATCCAATCTGCTTGGCTAATACACTGGCTCGGCTAATACACTTGGCTACGCTAGGATACCCCGATGATACAATCCAATCCGCTTGGCTAATACACTGGCTCGGCTAATACACTTGGCTACGCTAGGATACCCCGATGATACAATCCGATCCGCTTTTATATTGATTGAGGGCCTACCAGGCTCTTATTCGGCGCAGGCAATAACTGAATACATTGAGCATGTTGTTGGCATAATGAGCATATCTAATTGAGCCATGTTACCAATAGACGAGATTGATTGAGGAAGCTGGAGGAGTCTTACTTACCCAAAGAGCCAACCGATCGATCCTACATATGCCAGGAGTCAACAGCCACTAGTGTCTATAGTGCTAGTCCATCTGGCTAGTGTCCATGAACCTGGACTATAATGGCTAGTACTTACTGTGCAGTCTTTATAGCTAGTGTCGGAAGTCCAATAGGTAATTACGAAATAAGTCCGTGTTAACATTAATAACTAGCTTATTCCTTTTATCGCCTGACCTATATAGCCTATCGACCCTTATCTATTCCACGTTATATACTATCCATCCGCTTATATAATAGGTACTGGGGTAACTTTATATCCTCGACAAATGAGGACCTTCCCTTTTGAGAAATGTGTATGTGGTTGGACCTTGGTGTGCTCTAGGCCACCGGATAAGGAGACTCCTAGATATTCCTCCTAAATGGATGTGTTACCTTTAAAGGTTGAAGTGTCCTAGGCTACCTTAAATTGGTTGCGACAGCTCTAACCGAGATGCGGTCGGTACAGCGGGGGTGACAGTGCCCATAGTTCGGGACATCGCCTTTGTCTCGGAAGCCGATCTCGGAACGATAAATTGTTTAAAAATCAATGAAGGTATTAGAGAAAGAAGCACTTTCCTGAGGAAGGATAGCGGAACCTCTTGTAAAGTCCCGACGCAGAACCTTGTCGGGACAAATGAGGACCTTGAAGAGGGCCTTTCTTTAAAACCAACCACAGTCTGCGTAGTTACGCGAGTGACACTTGGGGGAAGTGAGCTGCCTCCTGGACAATGCTAACGTCTTTCGGTAAGTAAAGCAGGGTGAACTTCCCTTGCCGTAATCGTTGCTCGTAACACAGCAACGGTCATAGGCTTGAGAGACTGTTTTAGAATCAATTAACATCCAGCAAATGAAAGATTACAATTTCCAGCCAGTGACTAGACGACCCTTGAGTTTGGTTGATCTTCACTCATCTCCCGGCTAACTAGCAGCGTGGGTAAACTAGTCATCGGCTTAGATAGTGATAAGTCGTTGGTCCAGAAGGTTTAATCTCAATTAGCTTAGTGTTTGGGGTAAAAGCCTTCCCATAATCTATAGGTGTAGAGTGGCTATGAAGATCCAAGTGCATCAACACCTGCAACTCTAGCTATAGTGGCTTTAGGTAGGTTCAACATCTGTTTGGAAACATAATATATGAACAATTGTATAGATATAGGGCTATATGATATATATTTCCCCCGTATGGCATCAACTAAACTCTAGGTCTAGTAGGAGCCTCCAGAGGAGTTGCCCCAGTCGCTCAGGTAAAATAGATAGGTATCTAGTATGAGCCTAGTCCCAGCAGGTCCAAAGTCCAAATAGGTCCAATTAAATATAATTTAAGATTTTGTAGATTATAGAAAAACTTATCTTAGTAACATGCCTATGCGGATATTATACATTAACAATTCTATATGGCCATATCATAGCAAGCTTGTATAGTCATAGGTATATATGCATATCATACGTTAAAGCAGTTGTTCCAGGTGTGCAAACTTCTCGATGCCAATATTGCATATAGTAACTAGAGTGATATGATGGATGGATATCAGCATCACATCAAGTTTGGTCACCCGGTAGAGAGAGAAGGAAGGTAAGGCACCACCCCTTTACACTTGGCTTTTGAGAGAGTCCCACCCTCCCTTGATAGCGTGGCTATTTATAATCAGTTGCTCCGAGAAGTTCCTCCAACGGAGATTACGGAGATTACGAAGATCCAAGTTGTTACGAGAAGTTGCTCCAAAAGGGCTCATAGAATCGATCGACAAGTGACCTTTTCATTCGATGTAAACAGACAGATCATCTCATTCCCCTGCAGTTGAAAGCTCAGTTGTTGTTTTGGTGTGGGATCGAATCGTCTCGAAACTGTTAACGGAACTGCCGGATCGATTCAATAAAGCCCGAACTTCAGGCACGGAGTGAGAATCTGCTATCTGGACAGCACACCCAGCCACCTCCAAGAACTAGTAAGTAGAGATCCTTTACTGAAGTGTTACCATACCAACCTAGACTTACCCCTTACTGAAGCACATACCACCTATTCTATCACTTGCTACTCCCTTCACCCTAGGACGATGGAGTCCCTAACCCATTTAGTCAGTCAGCAGCCTGTAAGACTAAAGTATAGGCATGCTATGAAACCTTTAACCCCTTACCCTTGTTTCCATGTGTCTGTTCTGTCCAGTTTTATCCATCTGCCCCTCCTATAGATAGGATTTATAACGACCATAAACGCTCATGGAGCTCCTATTCCCGTGCTTACTCGACCCGCTCTTTTCATTCTCGAGCACCTCAAAATTATATGCTTTCGAATCCGTCTTGCACTCTTATGGTTGGAATAGGGAAATGAATCTATTTTCATGATACATTTGTAGCGAGACGGCGGAAAAGCAAGAAGGCATCGTGCACACCATTTCTTGCCCACTACTTCTGGTGACAGTTGGAAATCACAATGTTCGAAATCCAATTGAACATCGGGACGATGCTAACGCCCCTGGATTATAGAGATCCGGCGAACCACAAATTTGCCGGTGACTGATCCCTTATAAAGGATAGCGAAAGAAACTCTTGTCCCGACCGCGGAACACTTGTCGAGACAAATGAGGACCTTCCCTTTTGAGAAATGTGTATGTGGTTGGACCTTGGTGTGCTCTAGGCCACCGGATAAGGAGACTCCTGGATATTCCTCCTGAATGGATGTGCTACCTTCAAAGGTTGAAGTGTCCTAGGCTACCTTAAATTGGTTGCGACAGCTCTAACCGAGATGCGGTCGGTACAGCGGGGGTGACAGCACCCATAGTTCGGGACATCGCCTTTGTCTCGGAAGCCGATCTTGGAACGATAAATTTACATAAGTATCCTATATGAAGTAATAATAGTGGAAACAACTATATACAGAGGAATAACTAACGTAGCACCAATTTATAAATTAACATTTTGTTCAAACACTGTATAATCAGTTTACTTTATCTCCTGATGTCAGGGACGATGATTTACCGTATTAAATCTCTGCAACAGGGGTTGACGTCGATAGGATCTGAGAAACACTGACTAGCCGCGTAACTATGGGATACTTACGAATTCGCCTTGCTTCCGCTCAGCCCTGTCACCAAACTATTGATACAGTAATCACAAAGCACAACGCAGTCTTCTCATTTGGTCTTACAACAACTCAATGCAGGCACCAATGTTTGCTCATTGGACGATAGGATCCTCGATATTGCCGATCACTAACAAAGAGGATCCCACCATAATGTGATCGATGAAACAAGCAAAGGACCACCTTAGTAAGAGAAGACCTGTTCGATCGAATCTTCTACCATTACCATTCGTACGGTGCATCCCCTGTTTGAGTTGTCCAATGCGTGATTTGTATCCCTATCGTTATTGGCTGGACTAACTGATTCGGGTGAGGAACCAGCTAGATATATTTAGAGAGAGATCATACGAAGGTCCAAACACACGAGCGTTCATATACTATCACCGTGCTGGTTCCCTCTAAGCTTGTTAGAATTCCCCATAAGGTTCCCCTGAGATCCACCAGTGTTCGGAATTTGACATCAAACACGGGGAGGACCCCATTCCCTTATTAGCTCCAGAAGGTTCCCCACTTCCTTCTTGGCCTAGGTACTCGCTTTCCCTAATGGCCTTGTAGAGCTTGACTTATAAGACCTGATCTTGACTTCACGGTCGAGCCCATGGAGAAGAAGTTCTCGGTCACAACGTGTCCAAGTGATCGCTGGGAAATCCCTCCCATTACATTCATATATTAAACGATAGTGCCTTCCTACCGGCGCAAGTGAAGTCTCTGCTCTCTCAAATTTCCATGTAATTCTATCTTTGGGAAACCTCCACTCAGCGAATAAAAGATCCCAGCATGCCTTTTATTATAGTTCCACTGCGAGGGAGACCCAGGGCTTTTACAACCCAAAGACAGTACGCTTGGAAAGATCTTATCAAGGTGTCCAAACCAATGTACACACATTTGTTACTATTCTCACTGTTTGCAAGAGTTATCCAGTAACACACGTTGTATAAGCACCAGTGTCTTTCTACTAACGGTGCAAGCGAAAGTACCTAGCATCGAGAGTCACAAGCTCCCAAAGAGTCTTGCACTTATAGATTATGGAAAGGCTTATACACCTATAGATTATGGGAAGGCTTTTACCCCAAACACTAAGCTAATTGAGATTAAACCTTCTGGACCAACGACTTATCGCTATCTAAGCCGATGACTAGTTTACCCACGCTGCTAGTCAGCCGGGAGATGAGTGAAGATCAACCAAACTCAAGGGTCGTCCAGTCACTGGCTGGAAATTGTAATCTTTCATTTGCTGGATGTTAATTGATTCTAAAACAGTCTCTCGAGCCTATGACCGTTGCTGTGTAAACTATTATATACTTATAGATATCGAATAGGTAATTAATAGCTCTCCTTCCTCCGTTTATACCCCATTACCGGGATATAAGTAATTATATATTGTACAGGGCTATATAATACTTAGTTTAAATATATAGGTATATCCCTAATAGGATATCCTATAATTACAATATATATAATTATTCATATATATTAATCTATATTAGTATAACCTTATTATGTAATCATAAGCTAGGATTAAACCTATAATTCTTATTATTATTACCTCCAATGGAATAATAGGGTAATATCTCTATTAGGCATTTATAGCCCTATTATGCTTTTGTCTTACTATCCTAACTCTAATGGTTATTGCTAACTTATTCCCTAATTAAACTCCCGTCTAAATAAGTAGAATGGATAGATTATGAAAAAATAAAAATAGACTAAGACTATAGAGCTAGAGCTACAGATCTTCTCTAAGGCTTAAAAGGTAGTCCCCATGCAACTAATGCAATGACTACAGCTAGTACCTTAAGGCTTCTTCACATGGACTAAGGCTAATAAGAAATAAGCCTTTTACTTTTTTCCAAGTACACCGGACTTACCAGGTCCAACAGATAGATGCCTTGGAACCAGACAGAAGCCAAGAGCCAAGAGTCAACAGAGGCCATTAGACACCAGTCGATATAAAGCGCATGCTTTGTGTTACTTACTTTATCCTATTATTATTAGGATAAAGTATTATACCCTTAATAATAATAACTAACCTCAATATATTATCCCTATACAAGCTCGGGCGCTCGCTTCGACCCTAATAAACACAACTACTTTTTGATTGCGGCAGGGCTTTGACTCCTGAAACTATGACTTGCAAGAATGGTTGCTTGCGCATGCATTCTCCCACAGGCCTTCTACGAGGTAAACGTAAGAAATGCCCTATTTACATATAAATTGTTTATTGACCCAGATGAGTAAAGTATCATTGGACCTACTGACTGAAAATGCAATTAGGCGTTTTTCATATTTCTTCCAGCTGAACTAATGTCCTTACTAACCCGAGGTGCTTCTTCATATGGTAGCACGGATCCTCCACAAGTTCCTTCCTTCTCTCAAGGTTCAGTTAAAGATCAAGGTGTATGAACTTCATATTAAAAATAGGATTATTCAAAGCCATAAAATTTGTGTCTGCCCCCAATGTTGGTGCTAAATATGTAAGCCATAAGCGTATAACTTGACTAAGGCGTGTTAAGATGGCGAGATAACTTTATTATATTATATATATTATAAATTATTCAAAGTGGCGATATATCCTCTATAAGTCCTTCCTCTCGGTACGATGTGCAGGCCTCTCTAAGGTATTCCTTGATGGGGGGCTTATTTCTCTGTCGGGTCTGATTGAATGGGTTTCTATTATTGATGTTTCCTTGACTGCATCAACTAACAGGAGCACCTCTATCCTGCCTGTGAATTATTTTTTTTCTCTCGGCAAGCGGTAGCGGTGGTACTCATAATAATATGTACCCTCTGTCGAAAATATACTGGTAAGCAGCATATTCTTTCTCTTTTCTATCGATCCGCCTAACACGGCTACATTATCCATACGTTGACCCGCCTCACCCCCGTGAGCTATGGGTATTTTTTCCTGAAGGTGTGGAATGAGGATTGGTTCCTGAAAGGGTAAAAGGGTCCTTCCTTAAATTCCCGGGTGTTTACGGAATGCGTATTGAAGGGGTAATATTTAATGTTAGGTAGGCAGTAAATGGAATGGGTAGGTATCCATGTATAAAGGCCTCTTCTATTCTAGTGTCAAGGCCTCGTGCTATGGGACCTACCTAATTAATTGATCAACGCTATGAGTTTTGTATATCACGTATATAATCTACGCTGTGTTGTTCTATCCGTATATATCCCACCATCTGCTTGTGTGCGTATCCAGCTTATATTAGTAGCTCAAATAAGACTCAAGGCATTATGTCCTCAATAGCTCACGTCATAATACATCTCCCTCAACGTTGTCGCTCAAATTACTCCTCTGCTTGTAACCTGAAAGGCGTAATAGGGGGGATTGGGTCCTGACTACGCACGCTGATTGATTGGCAGCAATGCTTGGCAACGAGATAAGGTTATTATAGATAAACGCTCTGAAGGGCATAGTTCATAAATAAGAAAATCCAGTTTGAGTCCCCTGATGGGGTTAGGTACAAACCCGAAGGAATGGAAGGGATGAGGGAACAGGAACGGAAGAGAAAAGGGAGCTAGGGAAGGACGGATCACCAACCAGGATGTAAGGAAAAAAGGGGGGAAGGAAGGGTAATAGTAGCAGGAACTACCATAACTCCAAGTAAACTATATAGTAGTATACTTGTCTCAAAAGAGTCAATAGTTTCATATAACCTATCACCTTATAATTACTAGCTATAACTTTATCCTACTATCCTTATATAAGCGGTCTATACCCTAATAATAGAATATAAGTGGGGTATAATTAGGGTTATAACTAGAATATATTATATATAATAACCCTAGAATAGCCTAGTGGATAATAATAATAAGGTAATATAACTAGTATAGGAATAATAATAATAATAATAATATTCCTATTCGGATGGCGAGATAACTTTATTATATTATATATATTATAAATTATTCAAAGTGGTGATATATCCTCTGTAAGTCCTTCCTCTCGGTACGATGTGCAGGCCTCTCTAAGGTATTCCTTGATGGGGGGCTTCTTTCTCTGTCGGGTCTGATTGAATGGGTTTCTATTATTGATGTTTCCTTGACTGCATCAACTAACAGGAGCACCTCTATCCTGCCTGTGAATTATTTTTTTTCTCTCGGCAAGCGGTAGCAGTGGTACCTCCCTCAAGACTGGGGATCACCTCTTATCCTTAATTGAACACCTCCTTACAAGGCTGTTCATTCTTCGTAATAACCATGAAACTATATAGTAGTATACAAGCATTGGCCAATATTAGTAATTATGGTATATAAATAATAGTATATTAGTAAATTATATATATGAAATAATTGCATTAATATACCTATTATACCATAGTTAACCTACTAATATTGGCATATAAGAATAGAATAATGAATATCCCGGAATAAGTATTATATAGGGCTATTGAGGGAATACGGTAATCCATATACCTAATGGTTATAATATAATAGGTTAATATTATAGTATAATATTGGGTTAATACTATAATATTAACCTATTATATCCACTTATCCTAACATTATAGGTAATATATATTATATCTATACCTATTATATCCATTAAGGGTTAATAAGGGATATATATAACCTCCTTGATAGTATTGTCATAGGAGGTTTCCCCAGCGCGAAAGCAAGCATGGTCAACGAACTACAACTCGGATTCTTATTAGGATTGACCCAACAAAATTGACCCAGGGGTGGTGTTGCTGGCAATAGATAGATAGAGAGCAGCATTGCATCAGCCTTAACTATTAATAATATAATTTGTCTTTTCCGAGAGAAGCCTAGGAGGGTGCGCTACTCAATTGGACTAATAAAATTGGCTAATCGGGTTAGCTACCGGGATGGGATAATATAGTGGGGTATAATTATAGGGTTATGTAGTAAGGATAGTAGGATAGTAGGATTAGCTAGGGGTATTCAAGGTTTCTATTCTATTATGAGAAATTAGTTATATTGCACCAGGATTATTAAGTAATAAGGGATAATTATAATGGATTTATTCTAATAGTGATAACTAATAGCTCTCCTTTAATATAGCCTCTATAATGCACATTTTAATAACTTACTACTCACTATTGGATAATAAGCTAGAATTAGTTGAGAAGCTCCAAAACTATATAGTAGTATACTAGCAGCGTTCGAGCACACATTAGCAAAAAAATTCGTGCCATGTACAAATCTATTACTGGCTAAGTGGACTAAAGAGTTGCAGACCTTTCAAACATTAAAGCTTCAAGCTTTCAAAGTGGTTCTTGAGTTGGTCCCTTTGTTTGGAGAGGAAAGCTAGAATGGACTCGAGGGTGAGTCAACAAGGGTGGTCGGGGTTGTTGGGCCCTTTTTTTGATGATGGACATGGTGGCACCAAGTCAGCAAATAAAGAATTCTAATTTCGTCGTTTATTTTGGGAACCACAGGAACAATTGGAAGCATAATCAAGTACAATTGAAGGCATGGAGATAGACAACAGATTCTAAGTGATGTGATCTCTAGTTTTGAGACTCTAGAGTGACAGAAGATTTAGAGCATTTGCGTGGAACAACGAGAAGACATATTATACAGTATGGAATTTATCTCTTGGCTATGGCGCGCACTCAGAAAATGCAGATATTTTGTTTGAAATGGTTTCGTATGGTGTTTAAGTTCGAATTCGGAACTTTTTTTTTCATACTCTTTGAACAACAAAGGAGATTCTATTGAACCATAGAGAGGTCCCCTCACACAGTAATTATGCTATTCTTTTCACTACTCATATGGTGAGGGCATTTTAGAACGTTTCAACCTCTACTCTAGGGATAACGAAGCTTTGTAGCAGGCTGGTGGGCATTAAAAGGATAACTAGCTGACCCTGTATACATAATAAATCATGATGTATCAAGTTATAAGAAGTCTAAGATAAAGGCACTATGGCGTATAACTAACTATAATGTTATCATCATTATTATAAGCTAATATTATAGGCTGCAATGTTGGGAATGGGATGGTGTGGACTAGCTCGATGGTGTGGTTGGATGGTGTCCCTATATGGTGTGCCTTTATATAATGGTACAAATTCTTTATATTATATATAGGGAGATACAGATGGCATGTTGCAGATGATATGTTACGAATGGAATGATATGTTACGAATGAAATGATACGGATGTCATGTTTATACGGCTGGACATTTTATACTGATGTCCTGGTTGGGCTGGACTATTGATATGGCTGGACGGTATATTTTATTTGGTGGACCCATAAATGGTTCCCTGCATGCTTTTAAGGCAAGTAAGGTGCGCGTAGTGATCCCCCCAGTTTGATGAGGTGGTGGGTAAGTAGCACCCAGTAGTAGTCCCCTAACTCCTTTTCTCCATTTGTATAGATAAAGGCAAGTTGCAAGTCTCTTATAGGGGCACACATAATATAGTTTGACTACTAAGCTTAATTAAATTAATCTCTGCCCGGATTCCTTCCTCCTAGTTTGTTCGCTCTCCACCTGGTTTATGCCTCCCGCCTAGTTGTTCTTGCTGATTCCCTTTTTCTTTTAATGGGTTGCCGTGGGTTGTTGCCATGGGTTGCCATGGGTTGCCAGTCATCATAGTCGAAGGAAGTTTCGTTGGAACATAATTTACAAAAACTAAAATTTCGCTTTAGGTGTTGATCGAGCTTTTATAAGTAAAGAAAACGGAATGGTGCTTCCCAAGGGTAAAGCTTTTGCTTCAAACCTAGAGCCAACACCGGTCTCCTTTGTCGAGCGATTTCATTCCTTGCTCTCCTCTCCCCTACTGGTTATTCATATTTAAACACTCTATTTTGGGGCATTAGCTTTGGAGCAGCTCCCATGTAAGGAAAGTAATGGAGATAAGGAGTAGGAATCCCTTCTAGCTTCTTTGCTTGCCACTCTTATAAGTCAGGACTATTTCTTTAGAATAATGGATGGACACAACCTAATTAAAAGGTGATTACCCCATATAATTACCTATATCCCTGTGTATACCATTGGTCAATATTATTCCCTGGGTACTCACTAGTCCAATAGAGGATTATAAATCCCTTACTAATATATATATATAATTATAATTATATATATTCTATTATGACTATATGGGTTATATAGGGATTATTATTAAGATTATTAGAATATAGTGAATACCCTTATTACCATATCCCTATAATTATATTCAGCTTAGAGATATCCTGGTTATATGAAATAATGGTATAACTATAATTATAATAGTGAGTAGTAAGTTATGGTATAACCGTATCTACTATAAGGTATAATAGCGGGAATAAGTATATACGTATAATTTATAAAGCTTATTGGACTTTTAATTTATAGATATATATCCTTCCCAGCCCAAGCATCACAACAAGCATTACCAGGTGCACCAGCACAAGGAGGAACAGGCCTAGTAGCCTCCCCATCAACACCAGTTGAATAATCAACATCATTATACGCCAAAAATTAAATTATTTAAATCAATTGAAGGAGCATAATTCCTAGCTTCCTTAGTTCCTGGAGCAACATTACCTTAATAATTGAAATAAGCATAAGTTTGAAACAGGCGCAGTTGAAGAGGGGAATTAGCAGCCCAAGCATTACCAGTTGAGCTGGCATTATCATAATTACCAGGAGCAAAGGGATTCTTCCTAGTAATACCAGTTGAACCTGCATCATAATTCTTCCAAGCAGTACCAAGATCAGTTGAACCGGTTTCCTCATTCCCAGGAGTAGTTCCAATTAGTAGTTGAATCAGGATCATCCCCAGCGTAATTAGGATCGTTCCCATAAAAAGTTCCCAGAGCAGTACTAGGAGTAGTTCCAGGATCATTTACAGCAGCGTTCCCAGCATAATCAATTGAACCGGTGGTAGTTAGAGCATTCGCAGCATAAGTACCACAGCAGTACCAGCTACAATTGAAGCAGCGTCATAATTTCCATCATTTTAATAAGCAGTTGAACAAACATCATTATTCCCAGGATCAGTTCCAGCAATAAGAACCAGCAGTGGAAAGGGCTCTTTGGGCATGTTCAGTCCTAGCAGCCTTCCCATAAGCGCCAATTTCACCAACATTTTAATAAGGAACCGCCCGAGCAGCAGCACTCCTATAAGCACCATTTGAACCAACCTATTCATTCCTAGCAGTTGGATTAGCAGAACCTGAAGTCCCATCAGTTGATGAACCAGGAGCCCCAATCTTATCAGTTGAACCAGCTTTTGTAGTAGTTCCTAAAGTAGTAGTAGATTATGAATTACCTGCAGAACTAGAAGTCCTATTTATAGCTGCACCTGTTTAAATAGCATTCTTTCTAGCATTAGTTGAACTAGCTTCATTCCTAGCAGCAGCCCCAACAGCACTTGTTGAACTGGCATCCCCAGAAACAGCTGTCCCAGCCTCTCCTAAAGCAGCATTTACTAGAGCATTCTTTATAGCATCAGTTTAACCAACATCACCAGTTGAACCAGCTTCTTCATTTACAGCCTCCCCATAAGCAACAGTCCCAGCATCATAATAAGCACCAATTGAACCAACAGCCTCCTTATTGCCAGCCTCAGTACCAAGAGCAATACCAGGAGAAGTTACCAGAGCAGCACCAGGAACAAAAGGATTCCTAGCTGAACCATACTAATCTAAGTATTACCTGAAAGCACCAGCCTCCTTATAAGCACTAGTTTGAGCAACACCTGTTGAAGTATAAATCTTTTTAGCACCATCCGCTCAACGAATAAAAGATCCCAGCATGCCTTTTATTATAGTTCCACTGCGAGGGAGACCCAGGGCTTTTACAACCCAAAGACAGTACGCTTGGAAAGATCTTATCAAGGTGTCCAAACCAATGTACACACATTTGTTACTATTCTCACTGTTTGCAAGAGTTATCCAGTAACACACGTTGTATAAGCGCCGGTGTCTTTCTACTAACGGTGCAAGTGAAAGTACCTAGCATCGAGAGTCACAAGCTCCCAAAGAGTCTCGCACTTATAGATTATGGAAAGGCTTATACACCTATAGATTATGGGAAGGCTTTTACCCCAAACACTAAGCTAATTGAGATTAAACCTTCTGGACCAACGACTTATCGCTATCTAAGTCGATGACTAGTTTACCCACACTGCTAGTCAGCCGGGAGATGAGTGAAGATCAACCAAACTCAAGGGTCGTCCAGTCACTGGCTGGAAATTGTAATCTTTCATTTGCTGGATGTTAATTGATTCTAAAACAGTCTCTCGAGCCTATGACCGTTGCTGTGTTACGAGCAACGATTACGGCAAGGGAAGTTCACCCTGCTTTACTTACCGAAAGACGTTAGCATTGTCCAGGATATTCAGCTTAAAGACTTGGATTTACCTAGTAATAATAAGGTAATAGGGCTATATAAGTATTATAATTGTTAAAGATAATTAATAGGGTCAATATATCTCTTGCTAATCTCTCATATTGAATCTTTTTAGGCACACAGTTTATACACTATTCAATTAGATGGGTCCTATTTTAGAGGACGTACACCATATGATAGGGCTTCCTATTATTTAGCAAGAGTCTTATATGATGGAGTTTTTATGTATGGCTATCCTTGGGGTAAAAAAGTTAGAATAGTTCATGATGTGTAGCCAGAAGCATTTTTTTCATGCCTTTTTTTAATGCCTAGAGAGGCATGAGTGTATTACAATATAGTATTTATGCTAGAGATTCTCTACATGGTCGTCTCGAGTTTATAGTGTTTATGACTATTACATGCATTTGTGTGGGTATACGCTATGGAAAAACCATTACTACAGGAGCATTTACCATTATTAGGTATATTATTTAAGAGGCTAGGTAGTATACACTAGGACAACTCTTCCTAGGGATGGTATAGAGGGAGTTGGATGTATATATGAGTATAGGATCATGGATATTACTTGTGGTGCTTTCATCATAGCATTCTGTTGGGAGAGATTAGCCATATGGAGATTAGACAGAGGCCCTAGTGTATATGGTTAGCCTATCATGAGGAGATATTACAGACAAACTATTAAGAGTGAGGGTTGGCCACACTTGGAGGAGTATCCTTTTGAGGATTTTACATGGCAGGAACCTTATATAGCTCTAGGAAAGTGTTTATACTATTTAGTAGCTCAGTCCATTCATATTATTTATGATAGGTATAGATCACTAGAGATGCTTAATATAATTTCTTGACTGCCTCTTAAGTGGGGTTTTAGGTCTACTTAACCTTTTTACTTTTAGGATTCATAAGCCTGCAACCTCCAGATTTAACAAACATAGAGAGTTTGGGCCATAGGCAGAGAGACGTTTAGTGCGGTTGATAGAGAGTTTACAGAGTATGGGTACAAGTGATGGTTAAGTACTAAGATTTTACTAAATCGACATAGATTAGGGAGGGAGCTACTAGACAATGAGTAACTAGAATGTAAAGAAAGATATAGTATGCACAATACTAGTGATACAAAAGTAGAGTAAACTACACTAGTTTAGGAGAAGGGTATTAGGTATTATTTGAGGATAAAGGGTAGGGTATAGACCCAGAGTTGGAGTCATAAATCAGTGAGTTGTAGGCAACTATGAGTATATGACCTAAGGTTTTTACAAAGGCTCTTGCGACTATTATAAGGGATACAAGTATTCCTGTCTATTACACCCATTGAGCATTATTTCATTTAGATCCAAAGCATTAATATACTAACCTAAATACATCTTGTATATGATGTACACTCAAGGATGGTCTTTATAGGAACTGATAGATGTAACAGGAGTTGTATGAGGCTAGATTTAAGCAAACATAGAAAGGTCAGAGCCCTAGCACTTCTACAACTATGACTCAATCTCCTCCAGTGGTAGGATTAAGTGATGATAAGTTAGCATAACTACACCAAGAGCTATATGACCTATAAGATAGAGCTCATAATTTGGCGATTAGGTGTCAAAGTCTCATGTAGGAGAGGGACTCACTCATAAAGATACTTGTGGAGATTACTAAAGGGTTGGATATGCTTAGGAGCTGAGTGGAGGCTAAGCAAAGGTAGCATACTAGGTTATTATATAATATTTAGATCACTTTAGTTTAGGATATTAAGGCCATGCTATAAATAATTGGTGAGAAGATTACACCTATGGAAATTAGGGAGGAGCATAGGGGGGTCACTTCATATAATATAATTATTTGGTGGAGGTGCCTCTAGTGCTCAATAGACTTTATTTTATTAGTATAGAACTCTTCTTTCTGCCTTATTAACCTAATTAGTAGTTCAATCCGTTGAATCATTTGAAATTATATTTATAACTATAGTTGTTATTGCTGTAGTTAAACTCTAGTTCTAACTGCTAGGTGGCTGGGGTGGTGCCTTATTACCGCGTAGCAGCGTATATGCGTTATTATAACACGACACTTCTTGAGACTAATGCCATCATGAGTCAGTTCAAAGAGACCACCTAGAGATACTGCTCATCTAGGGAATAAGCAGGGGTAACATTGCTTTCACTGCAAGGATGTTAGTGTTTTCACCGATGATTTATTGATTGGATTTGATAGATGCACAGTTGAGCGCGTACAGTCCCACGGACGGGGGGGAGGGCCAACTGAGCCTTTTACCTGTAACCGGGGGGCTCTATCACATATTTAACCTCACCTGTAAACTTTTGCTTTCATCAACAGAGTAAACAAAACAGATGAGACTTACCAGGTCCAACATAAATAAGCCTTAACTTAAAAACCAAGTCCAAAAGCCATAAGACTTTAACTTTAATATCTCTAGCTAGCCTTTAGCCTTTCAACATAAACATATGTCATTCATTTGCCCTTCACCTTCTGCCTTAGCCTTGAACCCTTATCCATGAGCCTTGAGCCGTCCCACAGACATGGACGGATGAAGCAAACAGACATGTGGAAGAGAAGGAAGGGAATAATACTTTAGCCAGATGCCTTTCACCCGCAACCTTTCACCTTTATGCATAATATGGTGAAAAGAAGGAATAAGAAATATAGTTTATGTGAATATTTCTATATCTCTCGTTATTGCCTAGGGAATAATAATTCAACTAATATAGGTCAAGATTAATAACTAGCTTATACCTTTTGATTTAGTTCCATAATCTGAGTCTTATATGCTAGTTATAAGTTCACTTTCTTCTTCGATCGTTGTTTATAGAGGTAAAGGGGTTTCTTTTCGTGCAGGTCAGGCGCAGACCTAATTGAAACGTAAAAAGTTTCACTTACGGATTATGGTGGTGGCTATTAGCCAAGGACAGGAGCTTGTTCCTGTGGGGATGGATGAGACCAATAGGTTTTCCCTTTAGCGGAGATCCTGGAACTGCCCCGAATAGATTTGATTATAAACTGCCAGAATTGATGAGACATAGCTAGATGGATGGGTGGAGGGATAGGATAGATTAGTAGCCCACATAGTTTAGGGTCGCATGGTGCTTGACCTGATGGCTTAGATGATCCTTTTACTGCCTACCAGGGATGCCCTGGGGAGATCGCATTCTTGTTGGGACATCCGAGAGCAGAGTTAGGATGGGATGGGATGGATAGGGGGACAGTCTTCAGACTGCTATAGATATGCCCAGATAGACAGAGCCAGCCAGAATATGTTTATCACTTCCAGGAATCTTAGGATATACGGAGCATTACACTTTCCTTTCCTTATTGCTTGCCTTATTAAGGATTCTGGGTCACACATAGCAGAGAATCCTCCGAGTACCACATAGGAACTTGGGCTATCATGTTCCCACTTATTAGCCCTGCTTAAACCAGTTTTATTTATATGAGAACCAATACTTTTTTACCTTCTCAACCTAGGAGCATGGAAGGAGTTAGCCCTCATTTATTTCAATTTCATTAAGAACTACAACAACTAGACCTGTTCCACCTATCTATCAGCAGCCATTTAGCGCTTCCTTAGTTGGGCACTACACCTTATAGTTTTGGGTCCGCATTAGACAGGTCTTATTGCCTTCATCCTATGTCTTGGTTGGCTCAGGATGCAGTTGCCATTCCTGGAGCCATGCATGATCTACTGAAACATCTGGAGAAGCTTTTGCCAAAGTTCAATCTTGACCATAAGGAATCACCAGAAGACCATGTCAAGAAGTTCATGCTTGTTGTCAGGCTCATGAATCAGTACAATATGAAGATTTTGTGTGCCAGTTATTCCCTTACACCTTCAAAGGTAAATCTTCCACTTGGTACTTAAGTCTACCTTAGGGGTCTATCATTCGAAGCATTCTTCATCACCAAATTTGGAGATTCTAATACCCCTGCCACTCTCATACTGGAATTGTATAATATGAAAGTGCAAAATAAAGAAAAAGTTCAAGATTGAAATAAAAGATTTACAACACTCCTCTCCTTTTAGTCGAGACCTCCTATTAACTAGCAGGTGAAGGGCTCTGTTTGGCATTTAATGCATCGACTCCTGGACTCTGGGCACGACTTACTAATTGGCACGGACTAGATAGAGCTTAAAGCAATGACTCCCGGCTATGTATTGGCAAATGACACCAGTCAATGACTACTTGGCACATAGTAGAGCTTGTATCATCACAGAGAATAGCTTATAGGCGATGAGTAGGCAGCCCGGTAGCTAAGTCGACAATTAGTAAAGCAAATTAGCCCAACGGTTTAATAGGGCGGAGCCTCTTAATATCTCCCCTATTGAATAGTCTCCTTGTGATTAGGCCCTCCTTTACTTTGAATAGCTGTAAGCTCCTTTTCTGTCTCGATCGGTAACCCTCAAGCTGTCATTAATCCGTGCACCCCTCTCGGTCGATGTAGTTTTTTAGGCCCCTCCCATAAGTCCCCAGTAGCTGTAGTAACCATGTGTTCCGTATTGCTAAGTGTGAGCAGTCAAAAACTGACTAGAAGCCATCAACTAGCGGTAATCGGGACATACTGCGACTGAGATTCTCTCGGTTGACTGGCATAGACCGTATATAAGGTTATTTCTCTGGGCATCCATCCAGATTAGTAATTAAAAACAGTGAATGAGGTGGTTTTTAAAACCGGGAGCCAGTCCAATTAACCAAGTCAAGCGGCTATAGCTTCAAGCAATGATACCGTAAATTATTATCATCACTGACTAGAGTTGTATACTGACCAGAGCTTATAGGCACTGACCTACCTTCCTTATAGCAGCAATGTATATTTACTGGTGCTTATGGGCTATGAATGTTGTATGCTCCTCAACGGGTTAATTATATATAATAATAATAGCTGCTTTATTATATTTCTTGTGAAGTGTTTAGCCCTGGTCCAATGTGCGTATAGCCGTTGTTAACAGCTCGTTTAATTGAAGCACTTTATCCTATCCTGGGTTCCTCCGCTCTCCCATCAGTGAGTGGCTTCTTTGAATGGATTATATGTCACTTGGATCCTGGACTACTCGACTTGGATCCCGGGCTGCTTAGCTTGGATACTAAACTCGGATACTTGGCTGGGCTACTGGGTTGGGCTGGGGGCCGGTGACGTTGTGGTAAAAAGAATCCGGACCTTAAACCTGCCTTCGCTTGCTGCCTGACTGAGAGATCAATTGATACCTGCCTGGATATCAATACCACCACCTGATATCTATATATATTTTTTAGAAGAATTAATAACCCTGGATATTATTTCTGGGACAATTGATGCTGGTGAGAAGTCCAATAAGCTTTTTGTTCTGGGTTTTGCACATATTAGATACCCTGTTCCGACTTTACACCCCCGCCATATCAGCGAGCCAGACATCTATCTAAGCCAGCATATCGTACAGATACATAACCAGATCCAGATTCACCCTTTCGAGAGCGAGATCGAGACCCAGTTCCATTATATCCAGTTTACCTCGTAGCAGCAGCATAGGCAGTTTACCTACTAGTTTCATATATAGTTGTTGGTCTAGCCGAGGAAGCAGTAGATTAAGTCGCTTCTGTAAATTTAGCAACAGTTTAAAAAGCAGTCGTTTCTGATCCTGTAGTTTATCCAGTCGTTGAAGCAGTAGTTTCTTTTATTTTAGCAAAAGTGGATCCAGCAGTTGAGTCAGCAGTTGTTGATTCCGGTGATTATGTCGATGAAGCCAAAGCTGATACGGGTGATTACGCAGCCAAGTCTGTTTATTTTGTTGAGTAAGCATATTAAGCCGTTGTTTATTTAATTAATAGATGGACCCAGCAGCAGTTTGCCTCCCCATCCATGTGGGAGCATTCGAGCTAAGCTAAGCAGGTACCATAGTTTGTTTTCACCACGACGCCTATCTATCAGTCAGTCAGGCAGGTTGTAGTAAGAAGCCTGGCTCTGTTTCTCACACTATGGTGGGTGGAGGAGGGTTACCCAAGGGTTAAGATCCGGGAGTGTGAGCAGTACGAACCGAGAGGCTCCCATACTGTTTGGAGGGCAGGGGGCAGAGATGCCAAACCTGACCCCTATCTATCGCCGTAGAAGCTGTTTCTTTGAAAGATTATGTTTCTTGGGTATCCAAGAAATTAATCCAAAGGCCCCCCCCCCGAAGAAGAAGGCCCCACTTCTATATTTACTATCTTCAAAGCCTGAGCTAGATTGAGAAAAGAAAAAAAAGTATCCTGTGCTGGCCCTTCCTTATTTCCTTGCCCCCTCAAAGAGCTAGAAGGAAAGAATAACCTGACCTGAACAAAAGGGAGAACCTTATTCACTTTATTTAAGGTCCGGAGGTACGAAGTCGCTTGTCCGTCCGGAGGTACGAAGTCGCTTGTCGGCATCGGGCAAGGAGTATGGGTGGATAAATTTGGGTCGCTGCTGGGAGGTCCAACCCTAAGCTTCTCTCTGCGACCATAATTCATAGAAAATAGAATGGATTTTCTCTTCCGTTCAGTTGCTAAAAGAGTCATGATGACGTTGACAAACAATATTTAGTTCCATTAATACGAAGGAGGGAAATATGCTATTTGCTGCTATTCCATTCATTCGTGTCTTAAGTTCGAAGGGGATATCAATATGTAATGAAGAAACGATAGTAGCTTGTTGTTTTATAGGCTTTCTCATATTTAGTCAGAGGAGTTCGGGTAATACTTCCAAAGCGACTTTCGACGGGAGAATCGGAGCTATTCAGAGGGAATTTCAGCAATTCCCCAATCCTAACGANTAAACGATAGTAGCTTGTTGTTTTATAGGCTTTCTCATATTTAGTCAGAGGAGTTCGGGTAATACTTCCAAAGCGACTTTCGACGGGAGAATCGGAGCTATTGAGAGGGAATTTCAGCAATTCCCCAATCCTAACGAAGTGGTTTCTCCGGAATCCAATGAACAACAGCGATTACTTAGAATCAGCTTGCGTTCAATTACGCCGGAAATTGTCGAATCATTACTGAATGAGACGGCACGCTGTGCGCCTAAGTGCGAAAGGACAGTGCAAGCTGTGTCATGCCGAAACCTAAATGTGGAGTCAGCAACACCTCCAAATGCCATTTCTTCCCGTCGCATCCGTCTTCGGGACTCAATAGTAACAGGTTTTCACTTCTCAGTGAGTGATCAATTTGTCCCCTGCACCACCGATATGAAAAAAGCTTTTCTTGTAGAACCGATCCGAGAAGACTTGGTGGTATCAAGGTGGTATCAAGAATAGTTTCTAAAAATGGAGGGTTAGGTACGGTCGTAAGACACTCACCATTCATATGGTTAACTTCATTTTGGTGATTTATCAGAGTCCTTTCCTTCCGAGGGCAAGGGCTACCTGACCTCAAAAAGAACGGAAGGTTCTTGATTGATTTAAAGGCGATGGCGGCCCTCACCCGACCATAGAGNGGCCCTCTCCCGACCATAGAGAGGGTTAGCGAGAAATCCAAATCCCTTCGGGCTCGCCTGTTGGCGCACCCTCACCAAGGGATTGGGGTTGTTTCGCGCCCTCTATTTTNTTCGCGCCCTTTATTTTGGGGCCCCTACCCCAAAGTGGGCGGGTGACTCCGCTTCTCTTCGTTACTCACCCTTCTATTACCTGAGTGAGCGTAGCTCAGGTAAGGGAGAACCCCTACCCCAAAGTGGGCGGGTGACTCCGCTTCTCTTCGTTACTCACCCTTCTATTACCTGAGTGAGCGTAGCTCAGGTAAGGGAGAACGCTTCCTAATCATTGCCTCCCTGCGACTCTATGCATGCGGCATGCGAGTCTTACTGGCACTATACTCCTTATTAACCCAGCCACTTCTATACAGAACTGGCCCTGGCTTGGAGGGAGCGTAGCTCAGGTAAGGGAGAACGCTTCCTAATCATTGCCTCCCTGCGACTCTATGCATGCGGCATGCGAGTCTTACTGGCACTATACTCCTTATTAACCCAGCCACTTCTATACAGAACTGGCCCTGGCTTGCTTTCTTCAAGCGATCTGAGCAATATAAAAGTAAAACGTTTAAAATAATATGGCAGTTGTGGAGTTGTTAATACGTATATAATATTTTCTTCCGGTTATGAAAACAAAATGTGTAAAACTAAAAATCGATAAAATAAACTAATGGCAGTGGCGGCTCATATTGATGGTTTTCGGTTAAGGTTTATGCTTGCTGCGCCGGTAAAGAACTTACTTTCAAATGCTTTTTTCAGTTGCTGCGCGGGTGAAGAGTGTGTATCCGTATATAAATAATTGTTCAATTATTATTTAATAAAAGGTGGAGCCTGTCTGCTTGCTGTGAGTAGGGCCCTTTCGTTCCTGCTTTAACGTGAGTGTCAAGACGGAATCGGGACGAAATTATGGTGTTGATGCCATGATGGCGCAGCCTTGAGCGATATATAAGTGGAGTAAATCCATTGCGGTTTCCACCCACAACCTGAGTGTTTTAGGGGATATTCCTTCGGGAGTATCCTACCTCTTGGGTATAGTGCGTCACTTAAGGAGAGGAGCTTGTAGTTTGGTATATATAATGGGGTGTGCGGTGATAATCTGTATGGTTTAATCACCTCAGGACTCGATCTTTCCATTAGTGTGCCCCCATTAAACATGAACCATTAATAAGGTGGGGAGAAGGGTTGGGTGAACAGGGATTTCTATTCTCTCTCCCGACGAGGCGTACGAAACCCTGTGGGTCCAAACTGCTGATGGGTGGAAGAATGGAGTGCATGACAAAGGAGATACTCCTGTAGAGTGGATAGATAACTATAAATCGCTGGAATGTGTACCACACTGGTCTCGAAAACAAAAGGGGTTTAATCACCTCAGGACTCGATCTTTCCATTAGTGTGCCCCCATTAAACATGAACCATTAATAAGGTGGGGAGAAGGGTTGGGTGAACAGGGATTTCTATTCTCTCTCCCGACGAGGCGTACGAAAACCTGTGGGTCCAAACTGCTGATGGGTGGAAGAATGGAGTGCATGACAAAGGAGATACTCCTGTAGAGTGGATAGATAACTATAAATCGCTGGAATGTGTACCACACTGGTCTCGAAAACAAAAGGGTCCTGGTCGCTTGGGAAGAGAGTAATCTGTGGATCCTGGAGAGAAAGCAGATTACGCTATGAAGTGTCTGCACATGGATAAATTAAACTTCATCCATGCAGCTAATACTTGCACAACAACTAAAACAAGTTGGTACTTACTAATTATCTCATCAACCAAGCCCAATCATCAAGCTCGCTACGAGGAGTATTATCATAGTGCACTGCACATCGATATCAATGAAACCGTCGACATATATAAGCCCTTAAAAAATTTAACCATGGTTCATGTGGGATAATGCTCCATTGCAAAAACAATATAAAATGCAAGATGTAAACCCCAGCGTATTGCTTTGTTTAGATCTACACCCCAACAAGATGAACAATTTAAAAATATTCTGCTGATAAAAGTGCTATGAGGATAACCTTCAAAAGGCATAGTGTAGTTTTCTTGTTGACATGTAAATCTAAACACGTGTCGATGCAACATTATTTTTCCGAGTAATCTACTTACTCGACCATTTGCACCAATCATCAGAGGATTGGCAACGTCGTTCTGATTGGCAACGTCGAATGTCACGTCGGATGTCGTCCGATCGATGCAAATGGTCGAATAAGTAGTGAAATCCTTATTTTTCTCTAATTTCTCACAAGATTAATGGTTGAAAATCGTTCAACTGGAAAAAATGATGTATGGCTAATGTTATAAGGGCAGAGAAGAATTCCAGAATTTTACATCTACAAACTGATCCAAAGGATGAAATATTTGTTGTCATTTTGTTCTCATAGACGAGCTCTCAGCTTGCACTCACCAAAATCCTTCATCTATTTTGTAGATGAACAACATGGAATTGTTTACAAAATTCAACCATTGTGTATGATGTAGGTTGGGCTTCTTTTTAGGTCGTAGAAATGCTCTTGAGATTTCATCTGGTTCTCTAAATCTTGATGTTACGTTTGGATTTGGTGGGATTCCAAAAGGGATGAATGGTTTAAATATATGGGCCTAAGGAATGGGGAAAGAAAACGCTTTCTCTTTATACCAGAGAGCTGAATCCCTTAGGAATGGAGGTTACTCTGTCTATGTAGATACAAAACATGCCCTAGATCCGTCACTTGTAGAAGTTATAGGTGTAAAGAAAAAGAATCTATTGTTCGCAAAACCTGATTGCTATCAACAGGCTTTGAGCCTAGTTGATACTTTCATTCACAGAAGATCTGTAGATGTTATTGTTGTAAATAGCGAAGTAGAGATGGATCCTAAAACTGATTTAGAAGGTGAAATGGGTGATTCCACAACGCGACAATGAATTTGAGCTCCATACGACAAGAAATCACTGGGGAAACAGAGACCAAGTGTACTATGCTTCACTGGATTTCGATTATAGTATTGATTCCATTTGACCTATCGTCCGTGGATACGTATTTGGCAGAAGCAGGTTCTTCGGTTAAGGATGTGCCTCCACTGTTGTTCGAGAGAATGCTCGTTGTCTGGAAAGAGTATCTTTCGAGCCCCGGTCCCATGCGGAAGATCGCAGGATTGTTGCTTTCTCAGCTTCTTACCTGAACTGACATGACGCATGCTTTGAAGAGTTTTATAGAATGCGCACATGAAGCTTTGTCGACTTCCATGCATGGAATGGCCAATATATTTTTGGTACCCGACAATGCAGAGACTATGGAAGCTATTTTTAAGGGAAGGAACAACTTGGTGGGAGAAAATATTTCATCTACAGCTCCCAGTACAAACCATGAAAATAAATCAGCGAAAGTATTGGACTCAACTATAAACGTAGAAGATGGTGAAGAACAAGAAAAAGAAATGGATGTGCTAGAGGTTATCAAAATTGGGTAGCTTCAGAGGTTTTGGAGCTTCATCTGAAGTTACTATTGGCGACAATACTCTAAAATTGTATGCATCAATACGTCTAAATATTCGAAGAACTAGATTGATTGAGAAGTCAGGCTCGAGAGACAGTTCTCAATGAGATTCTTTTAGTACCCAAGAAAATGTAAATCAAGAAAAAAAGGTCAAAAAACATGGATAGGGAGAAGAGGTTTGGGTTATCATGGCAGAAAATGAACGGATGAAGGTTTTACACAAGGTAATGCAATATCAATGTTGATAAACATTTGGTAAGTTTAGAGGGTCGAGTTCTTTAACCTCCCATGCTGAAGTTTGGAAATATTGAAGGGGACCCAAAGAATGGTTGTTGGAACTTTAACAACACGACTATGATTCGAGCCGTGAAAATTTATGGATGGGAAAATGTCAGTTTCTATTTAAAAATTTGTTCAAATTAAATAGTGAACATTGAACGCGGAATTCCGAAATGTTGTATCAGAAAAGGATCGGAAATGGAAAGTTGTTTGGGGATCGTGGAGGAAATTAAATAGGAACCCTTTTGATAGGGTGAAAAGGATGTTAAATTAGATGAAGTCAAGGCTTTCAAAGGTGCCTTAATTTCTTCTCTGCAGTTATACCTGTTATATTTACGGGCCTTGGAAAAAGAAGTTTTTGTCTGACCTGGGCGTGTTGAATCAGTGTATTTCACCTGTGAAAAAGCTGGTAAATGATCAGTATTTAACAACTGAGGCATTAAAAATGAATGAAAAGTTCGGTGACCTCCGGATCAAACTCAGATTGTTATCAATGCAAACATGATCCCTCAACTTATATTCTTGTTAATTAAAACAGAATGGGAAATAAAGAAAAGGGTAGTTTTGGTCAGTTTCAATACTATTTCAAATCATACATTCAGATAGAAATTGCATTTTCGATGGACAATGCTCATGGATATGGTAGCACCAAAGAAAAATTATAGGTGGCAGAGCATCAAATGTCAATTAAAGGAGTGGGACAATTAGAGGTAAATGGCATCATCTTCTAGCATTTGAATCTATCAAAGCAGCAGTTCCAGTGGTTAGTTGTTATTGTTAAATTGATTCTTAGGATATAGTGATTAGTTATGTAGAAATCAACATTTTAGTAGTAGTTTTTACTTTTAGAAAGGGAATTTAGAATGACTCAGACGGGCTTGGGAGGATGGGCAGTCATATTTTTTCTATATAAGCGTATGTAAAAGATACAAAAGGTACCAATCTCATGGGAAGAAGAGACTTTTTTATTGTAAATATTGGGCAGTGTTTCAATTTCTAAATTTCAATAAAGTTGCAGAGAGGAAAATTCTTGTTGTGTTGTTTTCTGAGTAAGTAAGTTTCTTATGTAATTGTATTTTTAGTTTCCACCCAATTTTGTGTTTTTCTTTAGTGTTTGAGTGAGAGTCATGTGGACTAGAATTCATCATTAGATGCTCAAGTTCATTGGATTCAAACATTTTAATTTTTTTTTCTAAAGTTATTACAGAATTCATTTTTGTTAGATGCTCTATTTTAATGGATTGTATTCCATAATCTACTACCATCTTGAAATGCTTAATGTCTAAGGAAATGGTGCCTACGCTACCTATGTTATTGTACTATTCAAACCTCAATCTCTTACAACGTAAACAAGTATCTTTGTTTTACTCTATTTCCCAATGATCTCTTTTCAAGTATGACCTACCAAATATTTTTTTAAACAAACTTGCTCCTATCAAAAATCCGACCTTCTGAGTGTTATTGTTGAATATTTTGAGTGTGAAATCCTTATGGTTATTGAGAGAATCCTCTCTGATTGTATAAGGTCAGAATATAGTCTAAAGTAGGTATGTGGCTACCTTTGGGTTTCCTTGATACAACCTAAGGAAATTATGAGTGCTTACATCGGTCTGTGGCTACCTTTGGGTTTCCTTGATACAACCCAAGGAAATTATGAGTGCTAACATCTTGGCACCATTGCTAGGGATACGAAAATGAAATTTTTCCTTTGGTGTGAATGACAATGTTTTAGATTTTACTGTTGATAGTGAAAAATGGTTAGATATCAAGTAGGTTGTGCATCTTTCACCCGACGACTCCAATTTTGAAGAATCCATATTTCATAATTTTTATGGTGACGCCACTGTTAGAAGGTTTAAGATATTGAAGTGTTAATTTGGTTCCCCCTACAATCAAGATGAGTTCTATATCTGCAAGGTATGCTCCTATGAATTGTGCTCATATTCCTAGTTTTCTTAATCAATTACCTAATGTAGATTGGAAAACCTACCTTCCAAAATTCAAAGATCAAAAGCGTAATGATGTTTCCCTCCATTTGGTTAGATTTCATATGCATATACATAAGATTGGGGTTGAATTGCATGAGGATTCTTTAATCAAAATGTTCATGGCCTGTTTGGAAGGAAATGCATGGTCATCGTATGAAATGTTTCCATCTGGTAATTTATATTCCCTCAAATACTTTCATTCAGTATTTCAAGAACATTTCAAAGACCGGTATCCTTCTTTGTTGTTGGTTGAAGATTGTTGTATGCATGTGAGAGGTTTCATTCAAAGTTTGGAGAACATGTATGGGGATGATGAGTTTGTGGTCGAGGAACATTTAGATATTTTGTAGGAGAACTCATTTCATAAAAAGAAAGTACAAGATAAGTGCCATGACATTCGAGAAGGTTCCCATTAGTTGATAACTTCTTACTTTACTGAAAGTGACATGGGCCAAAATTTTGATTTAGTCGGTCACATTTATTTTATTGAATTTGATGAGAATTTACTGCAGTTTTACCAGCTTTTGTGTAACCAAGAAGGAAGTCAGGACTGTCAATCAAGTTATTCCTCATATCATTTAACCTCTGAATATTTGCTACAAGAAGGGGTTTCCCATTTTCAGTTAGGAAATACCCTTTTTTAGCAGCAATCTCTTCAAAGTTATAATGTTTATGTGGCTAATTAAATAGATTATTCTAATTCTATAAAATATTAGTCTCATAATATTTTAGTCTGTTCATTTTTTGAAATTGCATGTATAGAAGAATTAGAGTTCGAGTTAATGGTTGAAGAACAATCTTTGCGTATTTATGAAGCTCAAATTTTACCTAAATATTTGTAGAAACATACAAAAATCTCTTTGTTTATGAATGATGAGAAACTTGAGCAGTCCACCCCCATTCCGCTTCAATGCAATCAGTCCCAGCATGTGGAAAAACCAGTAGCTTGCAATGAGGAATTGATTCACCAAGAGAAGGATCAAGAATCAAAATTGCTTGATGTTCAAATGGATGCTCTTTATTTTCGAAAGTTGGTTGTTACATATGAAAATATTCAAGAATGTATGGAACATGAAAGCATGCGGTTGTTACATATGAAAATATTCAAGAATGTATGGAACACAGAACACTAAAGCATGCGGCATGCTATTTGTCTTTTACTTATCAACATGAAAAGCTTCCTATTTTTCAAGATTCTTTTTCAAGTTTATTGCAGTCCCCAGCAAATGAAGTTTATATTGTTTTTAAATATTATGGATTCCAGTTTTTCCATGAATTGTCATCTCTTATATTAATATTTCTTCCTAATGGAGTTTTTAAAAAAACCCAAGGGCTAGGGATAATCCATTTTCTTGACTGGATTTATTAGAAATCAAAGATTACTTATATTGATCTAGATTCATTAGAAATCAAAGATTACTTATATTGATCTAGATTCCTAATGGAGTTTTTAGAAGTGATAATCCATTTTCTTGACTAGATTCATTGGAAATCAAAGATTACTTATATTGATCTAACTTCCTAATGGAGTTTTTAGCAAAACCCAAGGGATAATCTGTAAAGTAGGGTAGGTAGCTTCCTAATATATTGATCTAGCTTCCTAATGGATTTTTTAGCAAGGATAATCCATTTTCTTGACTAGATTCATTGGAAATCAAAGATTACTTATATTGATCTAACTTCCTAATGGAGTTTTTATCAAAAATCAAGGGATAGGGAAAATATTACTTGAATGGTGGTTGTGATCAGTAAAGTAGGGTAGGTAGCTTCCTAATGGAGAGCCCAAGAACTTATCTCTCAAGGAGGATTAATATTATAATTCACTACACGTCGATCAACTATTTAAAAATATTCCACTGTGAAAAGTGTTGTGAGGATAACATTCAAACGGAATAGCTGAATTTTATTCCCGACATGTAAATATAAACACGTGTCGATATAGTGTTATTTTTCTCACAAGATCAATGGTTGAAAATCGTTCTGCTGGAAAAAATGATGTGTGGTTAATGTTATAAGGGCAGAGTGGAATTCCATGATTTTACATCTGCAAACTGATCTAGAGGATAAATTATTTTTTGTTGTTTCTTTTCATGGACAATCTCTCAGCCTACATTCACCAAAATCCTACGTCTCTTTTCTAGATGAGCAACATGGACCAATTTACAAAGTCAACGATTGTCTGTGATGTGGTTGGGCCACTTTTTGGCTCATAGAAATGTGCTTGTGATTTCAGTTGGTTCTCTGAATCTTGATGTTGCATTTGGAGTCAATGGGGTTCCAAAGGAACAAATGGTTGAAATATATGGGATTGAGAAATCGGCAAAGACAACCATTCCTCTTATTAAAATAGCCAAATCCCTAAGGAATTGATGTTACTGTGCCTCTATAGATGTGAAACATGCCTTAGATCTATCACTTGTAGAAGCTATAGCTGTAAAGAAAAATAATCTAATTTTTGAACAACCTTATTGCAGTGAAAAATATTTGAGCCTAGTTAATAATTTGATTCCTATTGAATCTATATATGTTATTGCTATAAATAGTGTAGTAGCGTTTGCTCCTAAAATTGAATTATAAGCTGAAATGGGTGTGTTAGCAGTCTGTTTGCAACAGTCGAGTTATGGGCTTAGAAGAATTCGAAAAGGATCCTCTTTAATGAAGAATTATACAAACACCCTTCAGGTTATCCAATGGATAGTTTTTGTCGGCTAAGACCGTTAGATGAAGATGAGATCATGATCTACGGTGGTAGATCCTTCCAAATATCAAGACATGTAGGAGAAAGAATGAGATAAAGGGGCGTCATAGATCAACAATCCAGAATCACTACAAAGAAGATCGACAATACAAAGTGGTTCCATAGCCTGAAATATGCGAGCAAATATTTAAGTTTGGTATTCGTAGAGCCTATTAAAGGGGAAAAGCAATGAACGGCCGAGATCAAGGCAAAGCCCGATCGACGGCTTGAGGAGGTTTCGTTGGAAAAACATGCATGAAAGAAGGGATTTTTTTGATCACAAAATGGATTAAAGGATAGAAGTATTTGACAACGAAGAGGAGAGTATGAGCAGATCTACGACCACAGAGGATTTCGCGCTCCAAACTAGCATGGATAAAGTCGCAATTCCAAATCGTGAAAAGTGGTGTCGGCTGCAAAGATCAATGGTCACAACAAAGGCGGGGATAGATCTACAGTCGTGGTTCATTTCACAATCTAAAATAGCGAGGACAGGGTCAGGATCTCAATTCACAAAAATTGGTAGGGTCCGCTCCAATCAATGGTTGCATGGAAGGGTCGATCTCGATCGACAGTTAAGAAACATACCGTGATCTAGAGTTGCTCACTAGATCAAGGAAGGAGGAATTGGTGGCAGAAGTTAAAGAAACGTGGATGGTGAATGTGAAAGACACCCAAATCGAAGGGTTGAGAAGGCCTCAATGCTGTAGGCATAACATCCATGACAGATCTAACAGTAGAAGGTACGTTTGTATACATGATTTGCTTCCCAGTGGACTAATTGATTCCCCCATTGCCATTTGCGATAGGCCTAAGGTGAAGATCGTGTCCAATGTCACCAACATTCATGGATCCATAGGTTTGGCACATGGCTTATGTAGAAAAATAGTAGGGAATCGGGAACTTCAGGATTTTTGAAGTGACGAATCTGACCTCTACACGAAGGAAAGAGATGCCGTGAACTGAATCCGCTCAAGTGCCACCATCACTGTAGGAAAAAGGGCAAGAAAGGTCAAATCCAAATGCTTTAAACTAGCTAAACAGCCACGTGGGAAAGTGCTTAAAGTATTATCCATGTCCAATAAGATAACTGAACATCAGAGGAGAAGATTCTCGCCCAGGTGTCACACATGCTATTGTTATGATGACCGGTATTCAAGTGTGCAGCCATCTCCAGGTCGATTCGGCTTTCCCTTTATAGCACCGCCTTCCAAAGTTGTTGAAGCATGGAAATGGGTAGATGGTGAGAGATAGACAGGAAAGTTTGAATTACAAGAAGTTTTGAGTTCTTTTGCAGACAGCAATGGCTGTGTGGTTTAAGAAGCTAGTTCGACGGGGGGTACTGATGGTTAGCAAACATAAAATTACGTTTCTTCGTCATCCTGGTTATATTCACCAGCAAATCACCAACCATCGGGGCACATATGTTAAGAACTTAGGGAGATTCACCTGTTTCCACACATCCCTACCTTTAGTCGCACTATGCATGGGTTTTTACATCCCAGGGACATCCCTCTGAGACCTCCAGTTGCAGTCACAGCCTCCAAAGTCCCAACACTCCATGATGGCTGATATGTTGGATAAAATGCACGATCTAGGATAGTAGAGGTCCGAAGCCTTCATCACCACCGATATAATCTCTACTTAACAACTTTACCGGGGCGGAGGAGGAGGTCAAACCCACACCCAGTTGCGTAGTCTATGAGAGAACCCTCCTCATCGGAGGTAGAAATTTGTACAAGAATGATAAGCCACTCCAGAGGCTTATCATCATCAAGCGGCATGGCCACCCTTTTTCCAATCCCCTCCTATAATAGTGTTACCAGACGAGAGAGGAGCTAGAAAAAGGTTGAGCACCAGAGCGCGGGGTTTTCTTATCAGCCTTTGAGCACCATGGTTTGAAGAAGGAAGGCCGGTCAAAGGAAGCATAAAGATAGCAGTCCAAGTTAGCAATAGACCACCAGCAAGTGATATAACGATCGTTTTCATACCAAGTTACCTGAATGAAGAAAACTCTTTGCCATCAGTCCAATTACCATGCGCGACAACTCCATAATGTATGTTAATATTTGTAAATTGTGGAAATATTACCACATTCTAAAACTTTTATTGTCTGATTGTGACTCGAAACAATTTTTAGGTTTTGTTTCAGAGATTAGTCTCGAGTCCAACATAGTATAAATATACTCATGGTAGGGGGAGATAAAGGTCGGTTGGGAAAATTTCAAGGGCCGAGGCTCTCTATTGTAATTTGTTTCTGGTTTTCCATGATATGAATAAAATTGCAGAGAAAGGATAATATTTCATGGCAGAGATTCCTACGTCATCTCTTCTTTCAATATGTAACTTCCCTATGTGAATGTTTATCCTGTTTTCATTCCAGTTTATTAGTTTCTTTCATGTCTGAAATAAGTGTATAATAGTTTGGAATTTATACATGTTATGCTCCATCTGTTGTTTCATATATCTACCAAAGATTTCTTCTAAATTCACATGGAATTCATCCTATAAATGCTTTGCGTGATGGGTTGTTTCTTCTCATCTATTAATCACCTGCTAAATATCTCATGATTGAAATATGGATGACTATCTTGCATCTGTCTGTAAATTTCTGCAATTATTTACCTCCTGCAATATGCTTCATACCCGTATTGTCGAATCCATTTCCTAATGGTCCCCCTCTCTGATCATCCCACCTACACCTTATATCAACATACCTGCCCTATTCAGGAATATTTCCTCCTGACCATTCTTGATTGAATATCTTGCATGAGTAAATTTGGTAAGTAAATGAGAAATCCCTCTCTGACTGTGCTAGGCCAGAGGTGCAATCTAAAGTGGCTATGATGTTTCCCGAGAGAGAGCTCTTTCCACCAACCTCTGGGTTCAATCCTGGTGCTAACAAACCGGTGCCACTGTCAGGGACCGAGATTGAAGATCATCCCTAGGAAGAACTACATAGTTTCAGATTTGGTTGTTGATGGTGAACAACAATCAAACATCAAGAAGCTTGTGCACTTTTCACCTAGTGACTCCACTCTTAAGGATTCAGACTTCAAGGACTCCGCTAGTAGTATGACCCAAAAATCAAATTGTCAGAAAGAACCAACAAAATACACTGGGAAAATGAGTTCATTGTAAGTCCCGAAAATGCATGGTGAAAGGGTAAGTTACTTGAGTTTTCATTTCTTCCAATATGCCTTGTCTTTCCTTGTAAGTTTGTTCTTATCCTTTCCTAAATTTATTAAAACAGCCTTCCATGGTTCATTTCGCTCGGAACAGAGATATGAATATATTCTTGTATATCCTTCTTTACAAACTGAAATCCTTGCATCCTCTTGTACATTTGATTTTGACCAAGATCTTTCACCCAAAGCTCATGACATCAAAAGTCACCCCTATGAACCTCATGGAGCCACAGTTGATAACATATCCATTTCACCTAACCTGGTCTCTTCCAGTATCCCAAGCCGATACAAGCCACTACACTTGCCTTCTATCCTACATGATTTTCCCACGAAGCACTACAAGTACCTCCCCAAATTTGATGGAGAATCCAAAGACCTCACTGCTGAGAAACATTTACAAGCTTTTGAACATTTCTTTGAACTTTTTGAAATAAAACATGATGATGTTTGCATGAGGGCTTTTGCCCAGTCCTTGCAAGGGGATGCTAAAGAATGGTTAAAACACTTGCAGCCTAAGTCCATCAGTACCTAGGAAGAGTTTTCTTGCACCTTTTTGAAATTTTGGGGTAGGAACAGGCCACTGGATCAAATACTTTCAGAATTTTATTCCCTAAAAAGCCATGAGGGTGAAGCCATGTCTAGTTTTAACAAAATATTTACAAGATTTTATTATAACATGCCCAAGGAAGTCCAACCTCTTGAAAATGCTACCAAAATCTATTATGCAACTACCTTTCCTCCTGAGCTATCATTACTTCTTTTGGAAAGAAAATCAACCACTCTGCAACACATGTTTATTGATTGTTTGGAGGTTGAAGAAAACCTTAAGATGTCTCAAAAAATGTCAGGTCAAGGCAATGGTGGTGAAATAAAAGATACATTGAAATTGGTTGGGCCACATAAACGAAAGGGGGTAGTCCCTGTTCGGCTAAGGCTTTCCCTTACTAGACAAGAAAATGATCAACCTATTATAGAAGCAGATGGTTCTACTGTTTTATTTTCTTAAGGTTGCAATCTGCTTAGCACTGAATCTGTTAATGATGATTTTAAAATGGACTTCGGTATACCCATGTACGATGAGTATGAGGAGGAATACCTAGAAGTTATACCCGAAGAACTAGCTATAGAACCAAGGTCTGCTAATGGAAAAAATCAAGCTATAATCCAAAGTCAGAGGGCTAAGAGAGGAAAGGATAATAAGTGTGCTGAAGATGAAAGTATTCCCTTGTGTTATTCCTCATTTGAATTAATAAGACACAGACTTAAATCCTCGAAGAGGAAACAGAAGAGGATATGGTGCATTCCATAGACTTATTTGGAACAGAAGATGATAAAAAGGAGTAGTCATGCAGTCCCTCTTCACTTATTGATACATCAAGAGTTTGTGATGAGGCAATAGGTCATGAAGAAGGAGGTGACAGTTCTCAAATAAATGCCTTTTTTGACTTTTCACGTTCAGAAATATTGTGCTTGCTCAATTCTATTGAATAAAACGATGATCTCCATGCTAAGGCATGTAAGGAAGTTGAGGTTCTAGCTCCAGAAGTCTTAAACGAAAGGGTGGATATTTCATTTGAAAATAGTCATGGGAATCCCTTTCAAAGATATTTCAAATATCATCCTGACCGATCACCAGAGGAAGGGCATTTCAGACAACTTTCGCATGAGGAACAAAGGACAGAATATGTTGGAGGTTTCTCTGCTTTCTATGACCCCATGATAGAGTACATGAGGAAGCTGGGTAATGGTAACAATTAGTTATATCTCTGTTGTAAATATTGTTTTATTTGTTATAGCCTTATTCCATTATGCATTTCATCACTGTTCTTAATCAAGCATGAAAAGGAAACAAAATGATTGGATAAGTTGCTTGATTGGATTCATTGGAAGTCAAAGTTCACTTGATTAGACATGTGTCCTCAATTAGGTAGAGTAGGTAGGTACAAATAATCTCGAGGTCTATTGAGCATTTCCTTCAGTACTGCTTAGTTTGTTTTCATTTTCAGTTATAAGCACAAGTTTGTAATCAGAACTGTTCTCAATTTCAGAGTATGGTTAAGAGCATAGTTTGCAAATTAACCTAAATATGTTACAACAATAGCTCAGAGCATGTTGAAGATGTCGAAAATGACTAAGGGTGTCCCAATGGATCTAGCACTTGGTCTACAGGGTTCTTTGCTACCTCACTCAGAGGATAGAATCCCTCGTGGAGCCAGTTGTTAGCACTTCGTTTGCAACAATTGAGTTATGGGATTGAAAGAATTTGAAAAGGGTCTTATTCAATGAAGAATTATACAAACACCCTTCAGGTTATCCAATGGATAGTTTCTATTGGCTAAGACCGTTAGATGAAGATGAGATCGCGATCTACAGTAGTAGATCCTTCCAAATATCAAGACATGCAGCAGCAAAAATGAGATAAAGGGGCATCGTAGATCAATGATCTAGAATCAATACAGGGAAGATCGACGATAGAGCATGGTTCCATAAGCCGAAAGATGCAAGGAAATATTTAAGTTTGGTATTCATGAAGCCTATTAAAGGGGACAAGCAATGAAAGACTGAGATCAAGGTGAAGCCCGATCGATGGCCTAATGTGGTTTCGCTAGGAAAACGTGTGCGGAATAAGGGATCACAATAGAATTTCAACCCAAAATATGACACCTTGCATGTTTGAAATTCGACACTTCTCTGTCACATCTTCGACACATACACTTTTTTTGTCGTCAGTGGCATAATGTTGTATATTCGACATGCTACCAAAGTGGGTTGAAGATCCGACACACCATGGTGTCACCTATTCGACAGTTTTCTCTTTCAAAGTGCCAATCAAAACCTGCATCAAGCGTCAAAAATCCGACGCCTACCGACACTTGAAGGGTTAGCCTTCCGACGGGTAGGAGTGTCAAAGTCATGGCAACACTGTTGGTTTTTTATCTAGAATGTGTTGAATTTTCGACGCCTACTAACACTTGAAGCGTCGGCCATCCGACAGGCTGAAGTGTCAGAGTCATGACACTGTCGTCGAAAGGTTAATACAAAGTGTCGATTGAGGATCACCTTCATGTGTCGGATGTTTGATAGAAGCGTTGGAACACAATCAGAAAAGCAACGCCAGTTGGTAGATTTAACAAAAAAAAAATTGAAAGATTTCACTTAGAAAAGTTGATCACAAAAATAAATTGTATGTTTTTTCAAAGTTTTTGCTTAAAACTCCTATTTTAGTTTTGTTAATGCATTCTAATGATGTTAGTATGTTATCGCATGATATGTTTGGGAATATTAACTTACATTAATTTCATCAATTAGTCAAACAAGATGGGATAGTGGGGTTTCCACCTATATCCTTCTTAGATGGAGTTTGTCCAATATATACTCTTGTTAGGCACCTTGAACAGAGATTTGAGAAAGGAAAGGCTAAGAGAGCCACATCACTTCTTGATTTTGTGCCCGGTTACATTACTGGTCCCTTTCGTCACCTGTCTATGAATAAATAAATATATGTACTAACTAGGCCTGGAAATTCAAATATTTATGCCTATCAAATGGAAATTTAATGACGGTCTTGGATTTTTCAAGCCTTTCACATTACGTTTACTTTAAATTCATGAGCATTTTTGTACTTTGTAATATTTTATGGATGTCGATGGTGAGTGTATTCAGACTTGATAAGATCAACATCTTCTCTAAAATGGAGATTTCAGCTATTCTCTCCATGTCGGGACCCATAAACTGGTCCTTCTCCTTTGTAGTCTCTATAAGTCGTTTCATATTTGGGAAGATGATGTCAACTTTTTCCAAGTTGGGGATAGCTTGTTGCACCCACTAATGACCTTCCCACTCGAGTTTCTGCAATTTAGTTGTCTCCAGCACTATTTGATCTTCAATTGTGCTTCTAAGTGTTGTATCAGTGGTCTTCCTCTTCTCAAGCGCTTGGATCTCCTGTCGAGTCTGTCTAGTTTGTTAATAGACTCACCCGTAGTAAGCAGGCCAGTCTTGTAGTATTTCTTCTATGATAACGGACTCTTCCATGTGATATTGTAACACTTTGTAGGCTTCAGAAAAGGCGTTGTGCTGCGCCATCAACAGTCAGATGGCTTCTTCTTTCTGATCCTCCTTTGTTTCTTGAATATGTGCTTGGAGTGCCGACACCATGCTTTCAAATAGCTGATAAGCTCTTTTGAGCGGTTTGTCAGTGTCGACCTCTACTAGTCCTAGCATTACTGATTGTGCAAGGTTTTTGCATTTGCTGAGGAACTCGACCTGTTCTTCATCCTTGTTGTCGAGTTCCTTACGTCTCTATTGGCTCCTTGTCTTTGCTTTGACTGCTAGGGTTTTCAGGAGTTGTCCTAGCTTTGCATCGGTCGGTGAGGTTGCATCTTTCAATTTGATATGGACCTTTGATGGCTGTCCATGATGCTCCTTCTTCTACTTGTTCTTCTTCTTCTTGTGCTTTTATGTTTATGTTTGTGTTGGCAACTATGTACCTACAAAAGTCGAGTCAAGATTTCCAATTTGTGGTATAGTAGTGGTTGATGGTTTCTCTGTTCGGGGAGGTGGGATGACTACTGCCTCTGGTTGGTTAGATGTAGGGGGTGCAAAAGTGGATGCATTTGGTGTTGATGGTTGTGGTGGGGTTTGTTCTGAGTCGGGGGGTGGTGGTGGTGGTGGTGATGAAGTTGGTGAATGGTCGGGGTTGATTGGGTTGGTGGAAGTGAGGTCAAGAGGTGGATTGTCGATCTGAGGAGGTGAATCCAAATCAGAGAAGAGTTGGTTGATTTCTTGATTTATATCGTCGATATTCTCTTCTTGTTCTCCTCCGGTCGGATCAGTTTTTCTAGAAACTGTTGATCTTTAGTCCCTTCTGGCTTTTTCATCCAGGAGTTTCTTCAGAAGTTGGGGCACTGATTCTAACTTCTCATGGGTTTCTGTAAAGAATCTTTCTTTTGCTTGTGTGATCGTCAATCTGTTTCTTCGTGCGTAATCTTGCAAATAATTTGCAACTTTATGTTCCCACCAGTCCTTAATCTCCTGTTATGATATCATCTACTTGCATACATCTCAGACATGTACTACCAGCAATGGAACCAATGTTGTAATCTCATAGATCACATAAGGTTACCAATAATATAGACTAAAACATACATACATAACAGAGACAAGAGATAAGAACAAGTAGATGAATTAACAGATTATATTAACATGAATGGGTCCATACAATACAGAGAACTCAACTGAGTTCTCTTTTGGCTCAACAGCCTAATATATATGATTACAGAAAAGTTACAAAATAACTACATGTCGGTTCGATGAACCGACACGACCTTAGGTGGCCAACCTAATCTCTAGTTTTAGTCGGCCGACCAACTTAGTCGGTTGATCAACTAAGTAGGATGTCATTCAAGTCGACATACTGACTTGCTCCTCCAACAACTGTCAACTAAATTAATTGGGTAAGAAGTAAGTGCTACTATAGACTTTGGTATTTTAAAGCTAGCCAGTATCCAGCAATTTATTAAAAGAGCTAGCAAAGTATCCAGCAAGTTATTAAAGGCCTACCCATTATCTATAAGAGACAAACCACAACAAAATTCATGGAAAAAATCATATCCCCAACCAATAACCCTTCAGCAGAATCATAGCCCCTGGGACAAGAATCAAACCAACATCCTTAATAATAAGCCTGTGGATTGGAGTGCTCACGATTGGAAAAAAAATGGCATGCTGTAAGTAGCCTACAATTAAAAAATGGTATTCTAGGTGTTTTTACTTATTTCCCTACTGTAACTTAAAATAAATGTCATTCTAGGTGTTTTTACCACTTTCCCTGGTTAATAAATTTAAAATAAATCAATGTAAAATTGAATTTAAATTGCAAACCCCAACATGGGTTTTTTTACCCCTTTCCTTGGTTAATAAATTTAAAATGAATCAGTGTAGAATCAAATTTAAAGTGCAAACCCCAACCTAGCCCAGATTCTTAGTGTTTTTTATTTTCCCTTTCCACGATTAGTAAAATTTAAAAAACAAAACACAAGTACAAAATCGAATTGAAAAATTGCAAACCCCAATCCAACCCAACTTTTACACCTTAAAAATATGCAAAATATTCAAAATTGAAGCAAAAACAAAGTGATAAATGGCACGCACTTGGTTCCCCAGGCTAACCACCACATAAGGATCAGAGATATTCATAAAACCTGAAGTAACTAGATCGGTTCCCTTATTATGGCCACTTTCAGGAGCCCTATATACTGTTCCATTTCTATACATGGAAATAGAAGAACAATGGTCATATACATAAATACCTTTATCCTTAGACAACATCATACATAAAGAAAACATAAACTCAGAAAAATGCTAACCTGAACAAGAACACTGTAACTTGATATCTATGGTCCGAATGAAGGGAACCACACAATATAAAAGTTTTCTTTTATAAACCCACTGTATCTGAATGAACACCACACCAGGGTAAAGTAAACCCCGTTGATATCAATAAACATGTAGATATAAATGAATCCTTCTAGAGAAAATTCATGGAGATGTGGCGTCAATATTAGTGGATGGGATTGGGTCACTCCAACGTAATGCATAACCAATAAAGTCTACAATTGAGAGCTTGCATCTAGAACCATTATTAATATTTATGATGGGAGATATAAACTAGTAAATGTCAAATCTATAGTTTGAATTTTTATATGCCCGTCATCTATGACATTTTAATTTTTTTAAAAGCTATCAAATATGTCTAAAAAGTGAAAAAACGTTCTACAAGCCATCAATTTCCAGGCCTGGTACTAACCTTCATTGATTACATCTCTATATACACAGGGGTCTACTTCTTAAAACACAAAGCTGATGTTTTTTCTTTTCTTCGAGATTTTAAAGCTCTTGCAGAGAAACAATCTGGTAAGGGGATCAATATCCTTCACACAAATAATGGTGGAGATTATTCCAATAAATATGTAAATAATCTATATCCTTTTCATTTACAGTTATTTACCTGACAACTCTTATGACATATCAGTATGGTATGCTTATATATATCCTTTTCATCCTAGAGCACACACTCTGCAGGTGATCATTGAATTTTATTCATCAAAATAATCTAATTAGTGTTTTAGATATGATAGATTTTCACTCAACATGTCCAAATGAGTGATGATATAGAATCATTTTGTCAAACATATAAATAAAATGCATGCTCAAGTCCAAGTCAACTGAAGGACTAAAATGTAAAATATAAGTAGTTTGTGGATGCTCAATGGAGATATAAATCACTTGAGAAGAACTCAGGACATCATAAAGGATAGAAAAATAATTTAGTTGTCAATTAAAGATAAGGGCCAAAGAGAAGTTTTGTTATTTACAAAGAAATTCATAAATGCAATAAAGGATACCAAGGAGTGTTATGAAATGGTGCAAATAAGAGTCTTAGAGGGCATAAAGTCCAATAATGTTGAAAAATGTGACACTGTGAAGGAAGTATTAGTATAATTGAGTAGAATGCTAGAAGGATATGTTGAGATTACACATGAGATTCCAAGCAGTTTTCCTCCAAAGAGGAAGATTGGGAACAAGATAGACATAATTAATTCATCCATGTATGTATATGCTTCAGTAATTACTCTTCTTCACATTAATCCATTTATCCTTCAAAATTTTCACCTAGAATGGTAGATGCATATAATTTTAAATATTCATCATGCATGGAAATCACACATTGCAATAGTACAATGATCACGCAGTGCAATAGCATACAAGCATCAAATGTGCCACACCCCTGTGCAATAGCATATGGTGCATAGACCTTGAAAACACCACTAAATTATACAAGAAATTTACAAAAGATCAAAGGTATGCATGCTTTACCGATGGACCAGCTAGCAAAGAAGTTCCAGAATATGCAATAGAAACACAACCTCCAACACAGAAACCTGCAACAAAATGTTCATAAAATGCCATCAATATTTTTATAAGATTCCTTAAGAAGCAATCATGCGCCGAATTGAATAAGATGGACTATATGCTGACCTGTTGATTAATCATCAATGAGGAAGTCTCCCATGTCAAACTGAAGGAAATAGCAAAATCGATTTATTAGAGTATTTTAATCCCATGACATACCTACTAGTAACTATGACTCATACAAAGAACATGGTATGTATGTGTTTATCCTTAAATACAGTCAATCTTAAACCTGGAAAACTAACATGATTCTATTACATACCTTCCAGTAACCGTTTCGAGTAACAGGGGCATATTGATGTTTACCCTTGAAGTTATTAGGATCAACACCACCAAAAGTCATGGCCACAAATGGGCTTTCTTCAATAAAAACATATTTTGCGTGGGAAAGAACCTCAAAACTGTTTCCAACAAATGTGAAAATATTGCCTTTAGCGAAAAGATGTCATACCAAATCTAGTGATCTATCATTGTAAATCAATGAAAATTATTGACACTCTTTTTCAGGCCGTGGATACCTCTAGAAGATTGCCTGAAAACAACAAAAATACACAGTTTTTATAACTTAAGCATTCAAACAATGCCTTCTAGAAATAAAGTAGCAAATAGATCTTTATTTTTTCAAGGAGATCTCAATACTTTGTTACCATAATTATTAATGAAGTCATTCTTCTTTTGTATTCCAGAGTTGAGATGTTTGCTCTAAGTGACCACTTTAAACTCGGTGATAAATTGGAAGTAATACAGAAATATATAAATGCCTAATAAAATATTTGCACAAAGAATACTTTGCAACAAATTAGCAATTATGAGTAATAAAGTGCACAGTGATGTTGGGGTGAAAAGTTACAATGGAAATTGAAAATACCAATGTGTACCATGCCAAACTCACAACCTACAGGGATAAGCACAAATATAAACATAGTTTTTCCACTGCACAATCAAACATGAAATTTGAACAAGATATGAGATTAAGAAACAAATTACAAAACTACTAAATAAAGATAAACTAGGGAAGATAACAATATCCTCATGCAGAGTAATAGGGAAACAACGCTTCAGATACCATTTTCCTCACAAGTCTATCTCTCTTTTTCTATCTTTTGACTTTTCATATTTCCATCAAACTCAAATTCCTATCACATTTCTTGTAATGAAATGCCTACATTTAATTTTGTTGTCCTAGCTATATGGAATTGGTAAAGTATTACCAAGGGGCCAGTTATCATGATAAATCAAAATATTTAAGGTAATTGTTTAGATCAGATAGAACAAAGTTCGCCTCAATGTATGGTAACCATCATCATCAACTAGATGTATGTGTGTGCACATGCATAAATATCCAATACACAGCTCAATCAAACAAAAGAAAACATAATTATACCTTGATTTGTGGATATTCACACTGTCTTCTTATGCTTTACCTTTCAAAACATCATTCAACATACTTCATTTTTTGTCTTGTTGCAATAGTTTCATGTTAGGACCCATCAAATAAATTTATGTTTGTTTATGAAAATAACAAAAGCAATCTAAATAAATACAATTCTATTACAATGTAAATTACAATACTATTCAACTATTCAAGTAAATTAATTATTAAGAATATATCACCTGATAAAACATGGATAACCAAAAATACTATGTATATAAGGCCATCGATCTAATCAAAATTCCATTTCTTGCCTCTTAACTATGGAAATGTTTCTCAACGCTATCTGCAACAAGTTCCAATGGAGGAGTCAAACAGCAATAGTGAAAATTATACACTAAAATTATAGAAATAGATTTGTTTTAATGTATTCTTCCTTACCATTCATTAAGCTCCTCTTTGTTCCGAGAATAATTTAATATTCTCTACTAAACAAGACCAACCACATGAAGGTGGAAGATCTTATGGCCCCTCCCCCCCCTCATATCACTCTCAACTCCCCAAACCCAATGCATATACTTGCAAATAACAATTTATTTCACAATCCAAATAACAATGCATCTACAATGCAAATAATAATGCATCTACTACAAATTATTTCACTCAATAGTTGAAAGATGCTTTCATTAAATCATTCTTTAAATCATTCATTAAACCATTCAATCATTCAATAGCTGAAAAAACCATTCATTAACTCATTCATTAAAACACTAATTTAGTCAATGGCAGAAAAAAAAAATCAGTAAAGCATTCATTCATGAAACAGAGGAAAAAACCATTAAATGTTTTTTTTTAATTAAGAATTACTCAAAATTTGTTTAGTCACTTCCTTTTTACTTTTCTTCTCTTTAAATATTTAGTTAGATTCATATCTTCGGGAATATGATCATCGATATCCCTACTAGTATGCTCGCAAGGTTGAACTTCAAGCGAGGGGCGATGAATTTCTGCAATAATGTAAAAATCTTTCATTAATATATTTATATTTTGATAAATGCGATCAATTCATTTAAAAAAACACTATGAATGTGTTTTTTTACCTGCCATGGGAACATCAACATGTTCAACATTATCTCGTACATGCCCAACCTGTTCCGTGTTATGATATGCATCTACATGCTCTGCAGTTGAATTGTGTAGAATTAGAATTAATGTTCATCATCTGCAATGGTCTATAAAAAATAGTAGCACATTAATAAATTCATTACCAGGATGAGAAGCATGATCTTTGTTTGGTTGGTCATGTACATCCTCGACATGAACGGGATCATTACTTTCCTGCAAAAAAAGGAATAAATAATTTATGTTAATTTATTTATAAGGAACAAATTGCATGAGCATTAATAAATTATCATTAAACTATACAGTTTTCAAATACCTGGGCACTAGATGGATCAGCAGAAGATTATGCAGTATTCCCAAATAAGCTTCTCCAGTGTTCAACAACGACGTCAAAGCCTTGTTCAAAGACAAGCTTCATGTAATCCGCACTGGGAAATTCTTTGAACCAGTCGACCTTCATATTTGCATGATGTCAATAATTTTAAAGCCTTTTGTCAGAACAAAACAAAAATAATAATTTGTATGATATTTGGATGCGGATTCAAGTTTTGCAATACTTACATATTGGACCGCCAAGTTGGAGTAACCACCAGGACCAAGCTTTGTGTTGGCCAATTTTTTCAATTTTTGCCTTTGTGGCCTTAGATGTGTCCGAGAGCCTAATTAAGTTTTTAAATACATTAGTCGATGTACCAAAATTGATATAAAAACTAGTAATAATAAGGCTTACCACTACATTTTGAAATGTATTGCATACCTCCCTGTTCCACCTGGTGGTATCTTTCCTGATTTTCTCAGGACCTTCTCTTTTCCATCTTCCACCAGGGCTTTCCACTCCATAGATGGAATCATTGGAGGGCGTTCATACTTAGGGTTCTTTTCTAGGTGAACCCTATACTGGTCTCGAACAATCTTCAGATGTTTTCCAGCCTTCTATAGGACCTTATCGAAGGTATATTTTCTGAACAAACTAACCAAGCGATTAGTCAGATCATTCTTTAAAGCTTTTGGTTTCTTGTTCCACATTGTGTGGATGGTGAGCCCAAATATCTCCAAGGCCAAATAATTCATATGTTTATAAAAATATATCATTTCCTACAAAACATTAATTCCATCATTAGTCAACATTACAAAATATTATCGGTATATTAGACACAAATTATAAAAACTGAATTGAACAATCTATAATGACCTGGAATCCTCTCTATCTTTATTGGAACCAGTTCTTCATTCACCAAAAATGTACACACTATTGAACCAGTGCTAGTCACACGAGAAGATCTAGGAAATGTTTCCACAACTCTATCTAACCCTGCATCCACCCCTTCTTCTGCAGCATTTGTTATGGGTGGAGCAACATTGGATACACCCTCCGCTGCCCTCAGGGGTTTCACAGAGCGTGTTTCCAATTGTTCAATGGACAATATGGGAGCAGTATGTGGTGTACATGGAGTGGTTTGGTCACTGGGACCAACATTGCCTTGACCACCACTGATAATATCCATAGCGCCCTGTAAATTCAAACCATTGTATTATAAGTTCAATAGCATATAAAATCAAATATTATAAAGTTTTTATAAATGAATTTGCATTTTTATTCCATAACTTACGTACACTTGTTTATGTTGTTGTAACATCAATTGAATCCTTTGTTCAATCCCTTCTGTTAATGGAACTGCCAATGTCAGACGAATCAATTCCTCATTTTTTTTTCCCTTGTCCTTTGTAGCACCCTCAACGGGTCTGCAGACTCTCTAATTTCACTATCTCTCATCAACCGAGAGACCTCATTTTGTAAAGAATTTTGAGATGTTGTTTCATAAACAGAATCCCTTGTCTGCAATTGAAATATATAAAAAATTGCTTAGTATTTGAAGCAATAGTGTGTGCAAATAATTATATTAGGGATTACATCTAAGATTACCTAATGCCTAGATGAGGGTGTGGTCTGATCAACAGATGGGGATTTACCTCAATCAACCACCTGCAAAAAAAGTGGAGAACATTATCACAATGAATGCAATATGTAAAAGCTAACAAATACAGAACAAAAATAAACACTATGCTACATGGTTTATATGTGTACATTTTATAAGTATTTATAATGTGGAATTACATTTAGGTTTACTGGTTGCCTTGAGGCCGTTTGATCAATAGCTGGGGACTTTCCTCAGTCAATCTACAAAAAAGGTAGACAACATTACCATCATGAACTCAACCATAAAAATGAAAGAATACATAACAAAATAAACATTATGCATCACGATATACATGTTTACGATTTTAAAGTATTTGAAATGGAGAATTACATTCATGTTTGGTTGTTGCCCTGATGTTGTAGTCGGCTGATCAATAGCCAGTTAGCTTCCCTAATCAACACTCGGCATGGAAAATAGATAATATTATATAAACAAACCTAATATACTAATGAAAATACATAACAATGTATATGTATGTCCATCCTAAATTTAATATTACATTGGCAATATCGATGTATACCTGCTTCCTTGACTCAGGTCAACAAACATCTACGGAGATGGAGGTGCCCCTGAGAGAACCCTGCATCAAAAACATAATAAAAATTACATAAGGAAACATGAAAAGTAGAAAATTTCAATTATATGCTAACGAAAAGTACTATAGATGTTAAAATAATTAATAAAAGGATGGTTAAATTGTTTGTTGTACCATAACCATACTAACATTGTTTGTATCTACATGATTCAAATTGTAATCAATAAGCAGTTATTTGCCAGCAACTATTGATTTAATTGCACATACAAAGACACAATTTCCTTAATGTGACTCGAATATGCAGTTGGGTTGCTTTAGTGTAGACCCTGGTTGTGTACTATTTATAAACCCCACAATATTACTAGTTGTTTTTGGCCTTCCGTCCATGTACAACGTTGCTCCTCTATTTTGAGCTTTGTTTTTCAGTTGTATATAATTCACTGACAACCCATATCTATGCATACTTCGTGTATATTAGACCAGGTGCATCCAATCACTGTAGTTGTAACAGGGTCCAACATACTCCATCAATTCTGTACATCTACCGTATACAACCTTTATGCCGTCCATGCAAAACAACCCCAATCCATGCAATGGCGATGGTGCAATTCTATATATCCTCTCATTCACACAAAAATCATTGTTTACTTGAGGAATATCTCTATGCACCCATTGTTTGACTAGGTGTTGGTACATTAAGGGCATGTCAATGTTTCCCACTGTCTCATCATCATAGGAACATGACCCCCCTCCTTGGAGAAAAAAATTCATGCGTTTGTCAAATTTTATTCTGATCTTCTGACATCTAGTTGATCTAGACCTTGTAGATCTACTAGATGTCTCACTTTCCTCTAGCCTTCCCAAACTCCCTTCGCTGGAGGAAGACAGGTCTGACAAATACCTATTTGTTTCTACCTGCACCATGGCTGAACAAAATTTTTGCATAAGCATAGCAAAATACCAGCAAAAAAACTTGGAAAGACTTATAAGCAAAAAAACTTGGAAAGACTTGTAAGGAAAAAACGTGTTAAAGAAAAAGCTTGTCAAGAATGAGTTTGGTTAATAGGTGTAGGTATTTGGTAGCCCTAAGAATTCCAATGTATTCCTCTCTTTTAGTTACATACAAGTCTCCATTCTCACTTATTGCTTGCATTGCCTTTTCCTAACATGAATTGGGTAGGCTTCATAAGCTTCATATGTATGCTTGTGGTCATTGTACTTTGGCCTTTCAACGTTGTCAAGCTTGAGATGATCTATTATGCATATGCATCAAATATAACACTGCAATTTATGCCAATATATGTCTGTACAAAACCTGGAGGTTCTCCTTTAATGGATTATCTCCTTCAAAGAACATATCTTCGCATTCATCTACATTTACTTCGGATAGAAGTGATACGGAGTTGGTATGTTGGTCACTTCCATAAAAAATCATATTTGTCATGAGTTCATTTTTCAAGGAATCTTGATTAATCTCCTCTTCCAAACTTCTAGCTGGTCACTTTTCCACTCTACATTGGCCCGATTATTCATATTCCTGGCCACTCCTCTCTCCTTACTCTACACTTGTTGTTGTTGTAACCCTTACTTTTGATGGTTGTAAGTGGTATTTAGTTTTCCCATGAATGATGTTGTGATGTTGTAGATGATTATCCATTTTACCTAATATGTTTTATGATCGTTTCCATGTTTTCTAGGGTGCACATACTTGTTGGTTATGGCTTCTTTTGCTTGAAAGTTGAAGGGCCTAAAAGTGCATAGATCTCATCTAGGACCCTTTAAGAGTCATAATAACAACTATTGTTATAGGATTTTATTCTCCAAATGAAACACCAAAACCATACTTATCGGTTAATATTTGTGTACGGATGTTTTTCTGATCTCTCCCATAATTTATGATACTAATGGGATTGTGGCTATCAAGTCAATGCCTTATTTGCGTAGTGGCATTCCTACAATAGTACACTGGAAATTCTAAAAAATTCTAATGTATGCCCTAAAAATTCTTATTTATGCCCCTCTTTGTTAATGCATTCTAACAATATTTAACAAAAATAAATATTAAATTACAATATATGCTGAAATAGTGCACAAAAAAACAAATATAAATTATATGGAGAATTAAAGAAACACTAAGCACATGCAAGTAATCACTAGTTACCTCATGTATTTACCAAGATTATATATAACTTGTTTGACATTGTTGTCGAAGTTGTTTGAGAGAGAGAGAGGTAGAACATACTATATCAATAAACAAACCACGCCATTTATTAAACAAAGAGTATACAAACAATAAAAAAATATATACGCAGTAAATTGACAAAAAAAAAATTATATGAACATAACAATAATAATTACCTTGATGAAGACATGCCAATCATGTGTTTTGACCACTGCAAAATCACCTTTTCTGGTTATGATATTCTTCAAGTTTGCACAAAATCTAGTGGGAAATTTAATTTTCCGCATTACTTCTTTGACAACATTGCTTTGTTGCTCAGTAAACATCCATGGAATTGAATTTATATGAACTTGTTCTCCGTTGGTATGAAATTGGATGATGTCTTTCATTGCATGGTTTCTTTCTTGAATGTCTTTGCAAGCTTCCACAACTTTATCTTTCTCCCTTCTTAGCTCTAGTAGTCGCCATAAGGTTTCAGTAACATTCTTTCCAATATGCATTGTATCAAACAAATGAGCAATTTATAGGTGCTCATAGTAGGGAAACCTGCTGAATTGAATAGGATAACTTTTCATTCCTCATGGAAGCCCATTAATTCCTTCATGATCATGATGGACATCATGAATATTACTTTATAAATAAATTACATAATAAATCAAATATGGCCACTACAGTAAACAACTCACAATAAAAATTAAAATACATAACAATTCATATACGTACCATGATGACGATTTATCTGACGATTCATGATGACAATGATCCATACGTACCATGATGACGATTTCTATTGTATTGCATCTTCCAAAGGTGAGGTGTCATTTTCCGTGGTTTTAATGCAGTCTCCTACTTCCCATTGAAAATATTTTTTTCAGTTGTTCTATCCTTGTGATTCTTAAAGAGGAAATTCCTATATTCATCAAACACCTCCTTTCTTAAGCTTTTTGAACAACGCCCGGTTTTATCTTAGGACCACAAACTGGACATGCAAATTTACCCTTTGTCTGAAGACCTACAATATTGAGATATGGAATATCTATGTCAAATATATTCATATATAAACTATTCTAACTACTCCATATCATTAAATGCAATTAAAGTGGAACTTAAAATTACAAACCACAAAATGAAGTTAACCCAGGGGCATCATGTATTGTCCATACAACCATTGCATGGAATTGGAATTGCCTTTGTCGTATTGGTCTAGATATGTCATACATAGTTATGCCATTCCATAACTTTAGTAGCTCATCTATAAGAGGTTAGATTTATACATTCATATCTTTGACTTGGAACTTACCTGATTGATATGAAGTACATAAAAATATATCATTATGAGAACCATTAAGATATATAAACCATGCACAAGAGTAAAATAATATATATATATATATATATATATATGAAATTAAGAAACATAATACGACAAATGAGATGACACAACTACATTATAAATAAAACCATTTTTGACAAAAAAACCCTGGAATAATCATCGACAACATTATGTGCTCCCTCTTTATTGACAACCATGGAGGACTGTTATTGTTGATAACAAAAATAGGCCACACCATATAAATGGATTTCATCTGTGCAAATGGATTAACACCATCTGCTGCCAAAGAAATCCGAAGATTACATGGTTATTCTTTAAAGTGAGGCCACTTTTCCTACATATCTGTAAAAGTAGAACCATCTGTAGGAATTAGGATAACATCATCTTGACTTTTGTTCTTGGCATGGTAATCCATAAATTGCGCTATGTTTTTGCACCTAAACAGACGTTGCAAACATGGAATAATGGGAATATAACGAAGAACCTTTTGAGGCACCTTTTTTGTTACTTCATCTGTACGATATCTACTTACATGACATTCCGGACATTCTGTTGCAAATTCATGCTGATTGTAATATATAACATGGTCATCGGGGCATGCATGAATTACTTCATAATGCATTCCAATATCTTTCTTGATGAAATATAAATCTCGATATGTGCGAGGTAAAATATTTGATGGTGGTAACAAAAATTCAGCTATCAAGCTACAAAAAAAAAAATTTGTTAATGTAATAAATAAATAATATTAACAAAACATGCTTTATTCATACGATGATCAATAATGAGTTAACAATACAATTATTAGAGGAATACAGATAAAATTTATCATGATCCTATATATGTGATGGATTATTTTACATACCTTAGCATCCGTGTGATTGCAATGTTTCAAAGACCATTCATAACCTTCAAGTTCATTATCAACAATACAATAGAGATAAGATTTGTTTTGGAGCCTTCATAAAGGGGGTCATATGCCTTATCAAGAAGAGGTATATCATGAACATCATCAAAGTCATCATCATTTTCATTATCAACATCATCGTAATCATCCATTCTAACATTAAATGAATCATGGATGAAATTATTTGTACCATCATCTTCAATTACATTATCGGTATGATCATCTTATTCAATATGATCATTCATTTGTTCTCCATTAAACATACACGCTCCATGATCCTGATCCTGAACTTGTTCTGAAATCACTCCCTCTGGACGATATGCTGTAGGGTGTCTTTCCTTTAATATAAATACATGGAAACATCAATAGATATACATTAATATATGAAAAATAAAAATAATACATACAATTACCAAAAAATGAATATAATAAACTTTATAATGCTAAACCTACAAATGGACGATATTCGTTCCCGCCCTTGGCGTGTCCATGTTCCTTGCAATTTTTTGTGGCTGTTGAGATCAATATTATTCTCCTCTTAAATCCCCTACATTGAGTACACAGACAATAACATTTGCCATCACCCCTTCGTTTCACTACATCCCATAGTCTAGCAAGCAATTATCAGTTGTCTTCGTTTGGATCCGGAATATTTCTATTTGACATTTTGTCACAAACTTCGTTAATGAATATAACCTGTTGTCTTAAAAAATCAAGTTCTACACATCAACATTTTTTCAAATGGAGAGAATTCAAAGAATAAAAAATTCCCGACAAACTGTCTATCAATGAAAAAACAAAATTCCCACAACTGCCCGTTGAAGAATAAAAAAATTCATGAAAACGTCTATCAAGCAACAAATAATTCTTTCAAATTGTCCGTCGCTTCTACAACAAACATGTCGGAATGTTTAAAACAATTTATATTTATAATGGCCATGCATTAGATATTCAACACCTTGAACATAGTTACCATTGAAAATATAGGACCATAAATTTAAAATCATTCAAACCTTACATTTAAAAAAAAAAAAACTATACATTCCATCAGATCTCCGACTCTAAGGGGTCGAATATACGACACTATTGGGTCCACATACCATCGGATATCCGACACCATACCGTTGGATATCCGACATCAGACCTTGGAGATCCGACGCTTAAGGGTCGGATATGCGACACTCTGGGGGTCGGATATCCAACACCTACTGTGTTGGATATTTGGCAGCACTATAAAACTTTTTTGATCGCCATTCTTTTCAGTGATTATTGTCCGACACATCCGTACGAAATGTCGGATGACGTCGTATTTCGGGTTCAAATCCTGTTGTGGATTTTTTCGGATTGTGAAATGGATTAAAGGACGAAGGAATTTGATGGAAGAGATGAGAGTATGAGAAGATCTACAGCCGTAGAGTATTTTGCGCTCTAAACTAGCATGGATAAAGTCATGATTCCAATTTGTGAAAAGTGTTACCGACTGTAAAGATCAACGATCATGACAAAGGCATGGATAGATCTACGGTCGTGGTTCATTTCGCGATCTAAACTAGCGTGGACAAGGTCAGGATCTCAATTCACAAAAAGTGGTAGGGTCTGCTCTGATCAATGGTTGCATGGAAGGGTCAATCTCGATCGACGGATAACAAACATACCGCGATCTAGAGTTTCTCAGCGGATCAAGGAAGGAGGAATTGGTGGTGGAAGTTAAAGAAACATGGACGACGGATGTGAAAGACACACAAATCAAAGGGATGAGAAGGCCTCAATGTTGTAGGCATCACATCCATGACATATCTGATGGTAGAAGGTACGTTCACATACATGATTTTCATCCCAGCAAACTAATTGATTCCCCCAATGCCATTTGCGATAGGCCTAAGGTGAAAAACGTGTCCAATGTCACCATATTTCTCGGCTCCACAGGTATGGCATGTAGCTTACGTAGAAAAACTGTAGGGAGGTAGGAAGTTTAGTTTTTTTGAAGTCATGAATCTAGCCTCTACACGAAAGAAAGATATGCTGCAAACTGAATTTGCTCAAGCACCACCATCATTGTAGGTGAAAGGGAGAAAGGTCAGATCCAAATGCTTTAAACCAGCTAAGCAGCCACACAGGAAAGTGCTTAAAGTCTTATCCATGGCCAATAAGATAACTGAACATCATAGGAGAAGATCCTAGCCCAAGTGTCACACATGCTATTGTTACAATGACCGGTATTTAAGTGTGCAGCCATCTCCAGGTTGATTCGGCTTTCCCTATATAGCGCCACCTTTCAAAGCTATTGAAGCTTGGAAATGGGTAGATGGTGAGAGATAGAGTAGAAAGGTTGAATTACAAGAAGTTTTGAGTTCTTTCGCAAACAGCAATGGTTGTGTGGTTTGAGAATCTAGTTCGACAAGGGGTACTAATGGTTGGCGAATGTAAAATTACATTTCCTCATCATCCTAGTTATCTTCACCAGGAAATATCCAACCATCAGGGCACAAATGTTAAGCACTTAGGGAGATTCACCTATTTCCACATAGCCCTACCTTCGGTCGCATTGTGCGTTGGTTTTTACATCCTAGGGGTGTCCCTCCAACACCTCCAGTTGCATTCACGGCCTCCAAAGTCCCAACACTCCACAGTGGCTGATCTGTTGGAGAAAATGCCTGGTCTAGGATAGTAGAGGTCTGAAGCCTTCAATACCACCCCTATAATCTCCACTTAACAACTTTACCAGGGGCGAGGAGGAAGTCAAACCCACACCCAGCTACGTAGCCTATGAGAGAACCCTCCCCATCAGACGTAGAAATATGTACAAGAATGATAAGCCAATGTAGAGGCTTATCATCATCAAAAGTAGGGCCACCCTTTTTCTAGTCCCCTCCTATAACAATGTTACCAGACAAGAGAGGAGCTATAAAAAGGATGAGCACCAGAGTGTGGGGTTTTCTTGTCAGCCTTTGAGCACCACGGTTTGAAGAAGGAAGACCGGTCAAAGGAAGCAGAAAGATAGTAGTCTGAGTTAGCAATATACCACCAGCAAGTAATATAATGATCATTTTCATACCAAGTTACCTAAATGAAGAAAAATTTGTGCTGTCAGTTGAATTACCATGCACGAAAACTCCATAATTTCTGTTAATGTTTGTAAACTGTGGCAATAGTACCACATTCTAAAAATGTTATTGTCTGATTGTGACTGGAAACATTTTTTAGGTTTTGTTTTGGAGATTAGTCTAAGGTCCAACATAGTATAAATATACTCCCAGTAGGGGGAGATAAAGGTAGGGTTGGAAAATTTCAAGGGCCGAGGCTCTCAAATGTAATTTGTTTCTAGTTTTCCATGATATGAATAAAATTGCAGAGGAAAGATAATCTTTCATGGAAGAAATTCCTACGTCATCTTTTCTTTCAATATGTAACTTCCCTACATGAATGTTTATCCTGTTTTCATTACAGTTTATTAGTTTCTTTCATGTCTGAAATAAATGTATAACAGTTTGGAATTCATACATGCTATGGTCCATCTTTTGTTTCAAATATCTACCAAATATTTCTTCTAAAGTCACACAAAATTCATCCTATAAATTCTCTACATGATGGGTTGTTTCTTCTCATCTACTAATCACCTGCTAAATATTTCCTGATTGAAAGATGGACGGCTATCTTGCCTCTGTCTATACATTTTCACAATTCTTTACCTCCAGCAATATGTTCCATACCCGAGCTGTCGACTCCATTGCCCAATGGTCCCCCTCTCTGATCGTCCCACCTAAACCTTATATCAACATACCTACCCTAGTTAGGAATCTAGCCTCCTGACTTTTCTTGATTGAATATCTTGCGTGAGTAAATTTGGTAAGTAAACAAGAGATCCATCTCTGACTGTACTGGGCCAAAGGTGCAGTCTAAAGCGGTTCTACTGTTTCCCAGGAGAGAGCCCTTTCTGCCAACCTATGGGTTCAATCCCGGTGCTAACAGGGTGATTCTCATATGGCAGTGCATGAATGACTGATGGGCCAAGCTCTGTGTAAATTGACCCCTTCTTTGGACCTTTCCCAAACTATTTTATTTTCCTCACTAGGTGTTCGATATGAAGCTTGCGATGTCTCTGATAGACAAATTCCATGACATGACAATGTCTTTGATCTCCATACAACAAGAAAGCACTAGGGAAATGGAGACCAAGTGTAATATGCTTATCTGGATTTCAATTCTAGTATTGATTCCATTTGACCTATTATTGGTGGATACAACTTTGGTAGAAGCAAGTTCTTTAGTTAAGGATGTGCCTCCACTGTTGGTTGAGAGAATGATCACTTTAGAATTGTTGCAAGCTGGCTCTAATTATCCCACTCCTTTAGTTAACATTAAATCTGTCAAAACAACAATTCTAGTTTTTAGTTGTTTATTGTTAAACTGATTCCTAGAATGTAGTTATTAGTTATGTAGTTGTCAACATTTTAGTAGTAGTTTTTATTTTAAAAAGGGAATTTAGGATGACTCATACCCTCTTGGAATGGTGGGAAGTCATTATTTTTCTATATAAGCATATGTAAAAGATAGAAAATGGTTCAACACTCATGGGAAGATAATTCATTGTAATTGTTGGGTACTATTTTCATTGTAATTGTTGGGTACTATTTCAATTTCTAAATATCAATAAAGTTGTAGAGAGGAAAAATTTGTAAACTTTTCAAGATAGAGATTCGTGTGTTGTTGTTTTCTCAGTATGTAACTTTCTTATGTGACTGTATTTCCAGTTTCCACCCCATTGTCTATTTTTATTTTGTGTTTGAGTGAGAGTAATGTGAACTAGAAATCATCCTTTTATGCTCAAGTTCATCGGATTTTGTTATGGAGAAAACTTCCTATGGCTTGGGGTGTACCACAATGGACAGAGAAACTGAAAAAATAAATCCATTCCCCATATGCAAGAGAAATACAACATCTAACACTAAAGGATCTCGAAACATACCTTATTCTGGACGGTTGTAGTAGATCCTCGTTGAGCTTTTTCCAATCCCGCTTGCGTTAGCAATTTACTCACAACAACAGTAAACAAGGCAAGCATGTTATATGATATAGTGTTAGTCCTACTCTATCATATATAATCAATGATACATAAGCAATTAAACACATCCATGGATTCAATATTCATTTAAACGCACACCATTGGACAGGAAAATATATTTCTATTAAATAAATCAGATATTACACAAATGACAACCTCTGTCGGTACATCTGGGAACCGGAGAAACTGAGTCCTCCACCTGGGCCTCCACCACCTCAATCCTCCATCTCTCGATAGCAAGCTCACAAGAAAAGGAAATCTTGGGAAGAACACAAAGTAATCCAAGGGACAAAGGGATGTAGACTCAAGTATAAGCATGCTATGGCAACAATGGACTATAGTTTTCTTGCTCTTCAATACCTCCCCTTCAATGTATCCAAAGGGTTCCTTATATAGTGCTTCAATGGGGTAATGGAAGGTTAAATCCGAGTGATATTGAGGAAAATGGAAGGCCAAGAGACAAGTGACTCGGATCCACATCAAGGAAAACTCCAAAAACATTTGGCCTTTTGCACACATCCTAATGTACGCAATTTTAAGGGCAATATCCGCATATATACGCGAAAAAGGGATTAAAAGTCACGTACAACAAATATTGAGTGTTTTTAGGGATGATATTGGAAACATCAAAGGTACAAAAATAGTCCATGGGGTCCAAAGAGTCTACAGAGGGACAGGGAAGGCCATAAAAGTGTGATCAACCATGTGTGGTAAAATCAACTATAATAGATGCCCCCTAATGTGTGAGGCCAGAGGGGTAACATGATCGCCGAAATACATTATAAATCCATCCCAAAAGTGGACTGATGAAGAACCAGGTGGAAGAACCAGGCATCCAACAATATAATACAATAATCAAACTCTGCATATGACTGCAAATACATATAGCAGTCCTAGACACATAAGAGTACAATGGCCATGAATAAGCATGATATACAAATTGTGACATGTGTGTTCATCACCATGTACAATATATAATAGATTAGAATCACCATGATGAAGATATACAAAGGACCAAGATCTCCATGAAACTTGAAGATATACCATGGATCAGGATCTCCATAATGGATGAAGATATCTGACATACACTGGAATCAAGTCACGAGAACTGAAATCTCATGAACACTGGCACGATCAAGGAGGTAGCATAAATGAAATTCCACCAATGTGGAAATCCTTCTACACAAACCGCTATGAGTACATGTCCTACTATGTGAATAGAGGTGTCAAGGTCGAACATAGTATTCCATCGTCTGATTACCATTCATTGATGTATACCATTAGAAGACACAAGATCACCCACCGATAATGAAAATGGGAATCAAGGTACTAGAGTGCAATATAAAAAGTATGAATAAATGTGTTGAGTTCAAACACTTGGAAGAATCCATCGATCAAGGGACATTGATGTATTCACAAAACTGTCGATGGCGAGAGAACCTACCACTGATAACTATAAGTCTCAAGGCACTCAAATGACTCTAGAATCCTATCCCATAATAAATGATATGAATTTGATGGGATGGAATCCGCTGGAAGGAGGGAATTAAGGCATCCCCCATCAACCAACACGAGGTACTTAGCAACATTGTATAATGTGGAAGGACTCGAACAAGATGTGCATGAACCAGTAATAGTACCGGGAATGGATGACATGCAAAGTCAAGATAACTAAGGAGTGGCTGAATCAGGCTTCAACTTCCTTCAAACAAGAGCATAACAATGAATGGTGACTAAATGTAGGCATCATAGACTCGATATACAAAACTGGGACATCTCTGCGACACATGAGGCATCGACAAAGGCTCTATAGGGACCGGAAGCTTAACCAGTTGGTGGAGATAAACTCAAAGATACGACTACAGCTCCTAAAGTCAAACTACTAACCCAACCAACAGATGTGATATATAGTGCTCTATTCGAAAGCAATATGACTCGACTGCTGCCAAAGATAACATCTTTTCATGTCCAGATTTTTGGTTTTTTTATTTTTTTGGACTTTTTCAGATATTTTGAAAATATTGAAAAATAATAAAAGTGCTTTATAGTTACAAATCTAGGAGGAGATGAGTGTCAAGGGGAAAACAAACTAGTTCCATGTAGTGGAACATACCTATGCTTAATGCAAGGAAACATGTGCAAGATAACGACACTCGGGGGAAAGTCCCCTCCCGGTAAAAGATGGGTAATCAAGCTGCAAAAGATATATAAAAAGGCTCTACTTTGCTAGATAGGAGACAAGATCGGGCTATATGGCTGATCATCAAAGTCAGGGAAGCTAGCATAAGGCTCAATAGGGTAAGCAAAATTCATGATAATGCAATTACAACTTGAAATATACAAGGGAGTCCCAGGGAAATGGCCAGCATAAAGTTCAAGAGGAGTATGAAGCTCTTGCTCAAGGACATGGAGGGACTAAAAGGGACTCCTGGACCTAAGAGAGGACTCACAGCATGGGTACCAAATGCAAAAGGGATCTAACTAGGAAACCCATGTATAGGAAAGCTCTACCATTCACATAGTACCACTTCTAACAACTGCATGAAGGTTCCATGATACCATGGAATGGGTTCGTACCTAAGGTTAAGATGGAACGGTCATAAGACAATGCATAAGTGCAAGTGGATATGATATCCTAACCTATATGCCAGTTCAAACATAATACCTATGATAGGCATGAACCGATCGAAACCTCGGAGAGAGTGTACAAAAAATGGACCATACATGACAACCATATTAGTCCAAAACAACCCAAAATATTCAATAAAGAATGAAAACTATAGGATATAGGGAGGATTGATCATGACAACTACACACTAATACAAAAGCGCGGATTTTTCCACGGATGTTTTCCACGTTTCATACATTTGGGTGTTAAATCGGAACTAGTAAAAACCATCCGTCGCTATATCAACGCCTATTCGTCGCTATATAGACGATTCCATCTTTCCCGTCGCTATATCGACGTCTCAAATCCCATCCGTCGCTATATCCACGGAGATCCGTCGCTATAGCGAAGGCACTATCAAGTTTAGATTTTTTTGGCTTTTTACAACGGTCAATTTTCCTTAGGGGGCAAAAGTCAATGTGTAAGAGTTCTATAAAAACGAAGACCTTAACCGCGAGATTTTCTTCACACTTGCCATTGTTGCAGCACTGTTTTCGGGTGATTGTTGGAGCTGTTTATTATTTCCGTCTCCTGCTGGTGAACAATCCATTTCTAGATCTACATAGTTCGGATTTTAAACGTGCAAGGTTAGTTTGTGTTTTCAAATGAATTCGCTTGAAAGATTTTGCTTTTTTTGTAGCTTTTTTTGTAGCTTATTTTTATATGGAAAGTTCAAACGCCCAATAATATTTAAGGGTTGCTTCAACTTTAAGGGTTGCTTTTGTGAAGGAATATAATGAACCCATTTTCCCCAAATTTTACTTTCACTTTATCTTTATCTTTTCCATAAAAATAGGGTGTAAATTTTTTCTTTAAAGTACTAAGAATATTCTT
>LPNX010944292.1:3565-140292 GCA_001517045.1 Pseudotsuga menziesii
TTCACATTGGCTTATACACTTAGTGGTCAATTCTTTAACCTCCCTGTTCATTGCTTCCTCTTGTATGTAACCCAAACAGTGTTGCTTGATTTGGCAAACTAGATTCTAGATTTAGATCAATATGATGTGAATTGCTCCTCTGGTGTGGTAATCTAACATGCAACTCTTTCTGGGTAGTTTTTATGAATTCTCTCAATAGCCTTCCCACTTCATGCATCTCACTTGTTCGCTTCTTTGTCATACTGTTATGATGTTCCCAATAAAACATGACGTTCACGCCTGTTTTCCTTCACTGCAACTTTCTTCACTGCAAAACAGCACACACATCTCTTCACTGCAACTTTCTTATTCTTGAACAGTCTGACCAGAGGTTAGCTCCATGTTTGATTCTTCTCTTCTCATTTTCTAACACACTACTGTGAATATTACCACCAATGGAAGAAGTTAAATCTAAACTCTGTAGTAACATAGAATATATTTATTATTTGGCTATATATAGTAAGTGCTGAGCAGTATATATAGTAAGTGCTGAGCAGTATAAAAAATCCTAATATTAATGGAGGAATGAGCATAGTGTCATTCATGGGTGAATTTGGCATAATCGATACCCCACTTATGGATTGTGAGCTGAAGGTGACTGAATTAAATGATGCTAGTGGTTCCCCTGTAATGCTAAATCTGGGTACACTAATCTCATCATAATATGAGGAAGCTAGTTAAAAAAAAGTTGGTTTTGAAATCTCCAATGTGAGTTTTGCTTTGTTCAACCTTTAAGATGTGTTTGATCTCCTTTATAAGATGAACATTCTTATTAACCTTGTATCTCCATATACGAAGAAATTTTGCTCGTGGAAAGTTGAAAGAATCACATTTCTTCTGGTAAATTAAGGTAGTATGCCTTGAAGACAAGGTCCTATCTGAATGCCACTTAACAATCAATCATGTTACAAATTAAAACTTGATATCAGTGTGACAATTGGGGAGTTTGGCCTGAAACACTTAATTGGGAAGAACATGGTCAATTTACAAACCTTTTATTTTTAATTTTTTATATATTGTTATTCAGGTGTTTTTTTTGCCTATTTTATGAAATAAATCAGCAGATGTGGCAGAAAAGGCACTAAAAATGTAGATTTCCTTTTCATATTTTGATGACTTAGTCCTAGTTCCTCGTGGACCAAAATGGTAAGCCATGTTGGAATAATAGCTCTGTAGCTTTAGGGGCATCCTAATGAATAAAATCTCCATAGGGAATAAAATTTCCATCTTAGACAGTTTGCAATATCTGATCATGTTTCCATTGCTTGGAAGGAAAACTATTGATGAAATCCATGGAAATGGATTCCCATGGTCTGGAAGTAAGTACAAGGTGGTCCAACTACAACACAAAGTTGATTCAACTTGCACAAGTTGTCTGGATTGTGTAGGTTGACCACTGTGCGTTGTTGGATGGATTCCATGAAAGCTGTGGCTATAGCATTCGTAAAAATACTTTCACCTCAAAACTGACAAGTATTAATTTGAACTTGGTGACAAATAGGAAGAACCAAGCGTTTGGTCTCAGCTAAAATCAAATTCTGGTTATTAAATACTATATATTTCAAATAAGCTCAGAAATAACAGGACCATTCATATTCAATCAGAGGCATAAGCTACATGATCTTATCACTTTTTCTGTGGGCCTCAACTATCCCCATCCATGTATAACTGTGTTGAAAAACTGGAGACCGAAGATAAATGTAGATCTACAGCTTATTATAGACTAGCGTAGAATAGTCTGCTTATTATAGTCAATGATGAGGATATGATGAGGTCATGGAATTGGAAGAGATGCATGAAATTGCAAGAAATATTAATCACACGATAACACTATTGTTAGTTTTACCTGTTTGCTCCGATTTGGTTCTCCATTCACCATCAGAGCAGTTACACTCTACTCCTGGCAGCAAGGCAGTTTCTGACAGCACTGATTAGAAATGGGACACATCTCTCTTGGCTATTCTTGGTCTCCATTTTGCAACCCTTTCTTCTTTCTCACTCTTTAAAGAGAGGAGGGCCCATTGCTGTAGAACAGAGTTAGCGAGTCAATGTTTGCTTTCAGTTGAGTGAGCTCTGTGGAAAGCTGTGTCATATCAGCGACGGCGGTAACATTTCTTGTTTAATAGTTATATGATAAGAATTTCATTGCTGCTAACATTTATAGCATGCTGTTTTTGGCCAGAACTCATCTTTTTTAGATCCAACTGCTAGTTAGTTGTTGTTTTGAATCAAGCACATGATATGCTATGTCTTCACTTTTGAACAGTCAATCCTAAATTTTGTAGTTGCAGATCTAATAGTTTTGGTAGGTGTTTAAATATCTGTTTATTTCTTCTGTAGGATTTATTTCTGTTGAGTGTAGACCTGTTAATCATGTGTTAGAAACTGGAGTGATATCAGTGTCGTGCATTTAAATCTTCCAGTGAATCATTGCATGTATGACACTATTTTGTGTGAGAGTTGTTCTGAGATAGGCACTTGGACTGTGAGAAGTTTGAGAGTGAGATGTCGATGATATTCTAGTAAGTGGAGTGTTGTTATTTTCTTTGCATAAGGTATGGTTGTTGATACTGATAATTATGAAAATTTGACATTTATATTTTGAAATATATATATTTGTTCTAAAAGAGAATTTTGTTTATTAAAATCAAAACTTTTATCCTGATTCATGATCCGTGATGTGTGAATATATCAATGTACACATATGATGTATGGTCTATGGATGTTCAATTATGATTAGGAGTCTCCTCATCTGTGCCCTATTTTCATCCCACAGTCCTGCTCATCAATTATTTTGGCAAAAAATAGGTTTAAGTCATAATGTCAAAGAATTCTGCAACCTATTTGATTAACTGAGCCCAATTCATTGTCTGTCAAGTGGTTATCGACATTATTTGCAACTTGCAAGTTATGATCAATATTTCATACATTTGTAGACAAAATTGATTTCATTTATGCTTCTGTTCAATATTTTACAACTTGTTGGGGCTAATTTCTTGCACAATTCCATTTCCTATAATATCTTCTCTGTGATATGGCTTGATCAGTCCCAGTTTGATCCTATCCGATATGAATATGACTAGAAGATTTGGTGCCAACTGTAAGGACAATGTGTACAAGTGTACACTACAGAGTTCAGAAGCAGGCAGTTTACTATCTAGTTTCATTCTTGCCTTATTCTCTCATTTTAAAAGATAGGAAAGGAAGGAATCTAGGAGCGATAATGTGCAAGGTGCTTCTCCGTGGTATTGGTATAAGTCATATTCTATTTACAGTCAATAGAATCACAAGATTTTCAAAATTTTTTTTTAAATTTTTTTTTCAGCAAGTGTCGCTTAAGCGACGGTTTAAGATGTCGCTTTTTCGATGCTTTTTTTAGATAACCATCGCTTCTCGGATGGTTATAACTGTCGCTTTTCCGACGCTTGTTTTATCATCCGTCGCTAATCCGACGGTTCTAAACGTCTCTTTTCCGACGCATTTTTTAATATCCGTCGCTTATCCGACGGTCCTTCTGTCGCTTAACCGACAGCAGGAAGGTTATTTTCTTAAAAAATTTCACTATTGTCGAAGATATGCCGTCGCTTAACCGACGCTTTAAATTTAACTGACGGTTACATAGGTGTCGCTTAACCGACGGTTACTTAAGTGTCGCTTACCCGACGACAAGTTTCCGACGCTTAAAAAAAATCAAAGTGTCGTACATGCGACAGGGAAGTGTCGAAAATCCGACCTGATGGCCGTCGGATTTTTGGTCAAAATGTAGTAGTGTATGCTCAATATAACAAAGCTAGTCAATATTGCATGAAAATCTAGACAAGGTCGAATTAAATCATAAGAAGGCTAGTCAAAACAATTTGAACTTCCAGGTAAATTTTAGAGAAGATTCATTACATTATAAACAATATATGGAAGTTGAAATATATCTCATAGATATATTAGGAATAATATTTGACATCAATAGATCAATATAGTGCAATTGGAGTCACTATTCACTAGAGAATTGGAGGAATTCAAATATCTGGTTTTTTCAATCAACTAGGACTATCATGGGTCTGATCAATAACCTTAAAATCATCTCAATTATGGATACTTTATGTCTTCATCCTCTCAATGGAAATAGGGGCACATCTCCCAAGTCTTGAGTAGCACAATGCTCTTAGATCAATTCACAAATTGCCAAAAGATGAGCTAGTGGTGCACACTTCTTCTTTTATATATTGGGGATGAATTGTTGAGAAAGTTATAGAGGCTAATGCGCCCTCATGGATGGATAAAGTCACTTTTCTTTCAAGGTTTACTTTTGTCCTTCTTTCTTTAGCTTTTGTTGCTTTGCTTTCATGCTTTACTCTTTGCCTTCTTGCTTTATCTTTTCCTACTTTTGCTCTTCTTTTCATCGCTTTTTCCCTGTTATATGACTTCTCATTCTTTATTCTTCTTTTTTTCCTTATCCTTCTTTATTCTGCTTTTATTCCTTGGCCTTCTTTCTGCTTTATCCCTACTTTTCTACTTTTATTCTCTTTTTTTATTTGTGCCATCTTTTCTTCTTTATCTTTACTACTTTTGTCTTTTCTTCTTGTGCAAGCTATCTACTGGCCAACCTTATCCTCCAATGCGCCCTTGAGTATAATTATCCATTTTAATTCCATAATTCAAATATTAACTCATAAATTTGACTTTCAATAAATGCCTTCAAATTTTATGAAAGAAAATAACACCTCCTAATTAATTATTAATGCTCTGAACTTTCAAAATTAATCCCAAGACATTTAATTCATCTCCTCACCCAAGAGATTGATTGGGTTAGGAGCTCAATCCATGGATCATTCATGAGGGGACATGACATTCCTCCCCTCCCAAGATTGCTTGTATTCAAGCAATTTCAAACTAGGATGATGTAAGATGTCTTCTCCTTCCCAAGTGGCATCCTTACTAGGCAGTCCTTCCCATTGCACCAAATATTCCTTAATGATTCTACTTCTTAACTTCTTTTCTAGAAACTAGAAAATATTCTTTGGAACCAACACCAAGTTCTCTTCATCATCTAGGGGAGGTCACTCTTTTTAAAGTTTTACTCACTTCCCTATTACCTTCTTCAAATAAGACACATGAAAGACATTGTGAATCTTACCTCCTGGAGGAAATTCTAGCTCATATGCCACCTCCCCAACCTTCTTCAATACTTTGTATGTGTTATATAGCCTTAGATGCAAATGATCAGATCCCTTATATTTCAAAGAAGACTGTCTATAGGGATGCAACCTCAAATAAACCAGATATCCTTCTTGGAAGGTTCACTCCACTCTTTGTTTGTCTACAAACAATTTCTCCTAGTTTCGTGCTGTCAACAAATTGTCCTTGGGAGTTTTGAGTATGCATTGACTCTTTTGGACCCAATCATTTTCCTTCTATGTCTTACAATCATTAAATATTATATTAGAAAAATTAGGTGCATCATAAATATAAAGAGCTTTGAATGGTGACATTCCAATGGAAATATGAAAAGTAGCATTATAGTAGAATTCACCCAAATGAAGCCAGGTTATCCATGAATTTTGTTGTCCAGTCACAGAATTTATCAAGTACCCTTCAAGCCACTAATTCAATCTCTCTATTTGGCTATCAGTTTGTGGATGGTAGCTTGTACTCATGTTCAAACGTTTCCCCTCCAACTTGAATAGTTATTGCCAAAAATTTATAGTAAATTTGCTCTCTCTGTCATTGATGATAGACTTTGGCATTCTATGAAGTTTGAAGAATTATTTAATGAAAATTTCAACCACTTGGATGGTTGTAATAGTGGTTGTGACAGAAAATAAATGTGCATATTTGGTCCCCCTTGTTATGGAGGGAAGCTTCCTATGGCTTTGGGGGTACCACAACAGACATCTTGACACCAGAAATCAATTTTTCCCAATATTCAAGAGAAACCAAACATATAACACTAAGGGATACCAACTCATACCTTGTTTCAGATGGTTGAAGTAGATCCCCTTTGAGCTTTTCCAATTCATGCTTGCATTAGCAACTTGCTCTCAACAACAACAAACAATACAAGCATGCTCTATAATAATCTGTTAGCCCTACTTTAGCATATATATTAAACAATGTATAAGCAATAAAATACATACATGGAAACAATATTCATATTCAAATGCACATAATTGGATAGGAAAATCTATTTCTATTAATAAAATCAAAGATTACAAGAGTGACAACCTTTGTCGTCATGTCTATGAACCAGAGAAACCGAGTCCTCCACTTGGGCCTCCACCACCTCAATCCTCCATCTCTCGATAGCAAGATCACAAAACAAAGGCAAGCTTGGGAAGAACACAAAGTGCTCCAAAGGGACAAAGGGATGCAGACTCAAGTATAAGCAAACTGAGGCAACAATGGACTATAGTTTCTTTGCTCTTCAATTCTTCCTCTAATGTATCCAAGGGGTTCCTTATATAACACTCCAAAAGGGTAATGGAGGGTCGGATACGAGCGACCTCAAGGCATATGGAAGGCCAAGGGTTCGGATATTTGGACTCATATGAGGAAAACTACAAAAATGTTTGGACTTATGCACACATCCTGATGTACGCGTGTTTGAGGTCAAAAGTCATGTGTACACACGAGTATGGGTTTAAAAGTCATGTACAACAATAAACAAGGGTTTTTTAGGGATGATATTGGAACATCAAAGTACAATACAAGTCCATGGGGTTCATAGAGTATGCAGAGGGACAAGGAAGGCCATAAATATGTGATCAGCCATGTGTGGTAAAATAAACTATAACAAATGCCCCCTAATGTGTGAGGTCAGAGGGGTAACATGATGGCCGAAATACATTATAAAATCCATTCCAGAAGTGGAGTAATTAATACCCAGGTGGAAGAACCAGCCACTCATCAATACAATACAATGATAAATCTCTACATATGACTGCAAATACATGAAGCAGTCCCAGATACATAAGAGTACAATGGCCATGTATAGGAATGATATACAAAATGTGTCATGTGTGGTCATCGCCACATACAATATACAGTAGATCAGAATCTCCAAACTGGATGAAGATATACAATAGATCAAGATATCCATAATGGCTGAAGATATACAATGGATCAAGATCTCCATAGTGGATGAAGATATCTGATATACACTGGAATAAAATCACGAGAGATGATATCTCATGAACATTGGCACGATCAAGGAGGCAACATATATGGAATGCCACCAAGCTGGAAGGTCTTCTACACAAATCGTTATGAGTACATGTCCTACTATGCGGATAGAGGTGTCAAGGTCGAACATAGTAGTCCATCATCTGATTATCGGTCATTGATGTATACCGTTAACAGACATTAGATCACCCACTGATAATGAAAATGAGAATCATGGTACGGAGTGCAATCTAACAAGTGTGAATATATGTGTTGAGGTCAAACACTTGGAAGAATCCATCGATCAGGGGACATTGATGTATTCCCAAAACTGTCATTGGCAAGAGAACCTACCACTGATGACTATAAGTCTCAAGGCACTCAAATGACTCTAGACTCCTATTCCAGAATAAATGATCTGAATTCAATGGAAAGGAATATGTTGGAAGGAGGGAATTAAGGCATCCCCCATCAACCAATAAGAGGTACTTAGCAATGCTATATAATGTGGAAGAACTCAACAAACAAGATGTGCATGAACCAATATCAGTATCGGGAATGGTCGACATGTAAAGTCAAGATTACCGAGGAATGACCGACTCGGGCTTCAACTTCCTTCGAACAAGAGCATAAAGGAAAATGGTGACTGAAGGTGGGCAGCATGGACTCGATATGCAAATTGGGACATCTCTGTGACATAGGAGGCATCAACATAGGCTCCATAGGGACCAAAATATTAACCGGTTAGTGGAGATAAACTCAAGGGAATGAGTACAAATCCTAAATTCAAACTAATAACCCAACCAATGGATGTGATATATAGTGCTCTGTTCGAAGGTGACACGACTCGACTACTGCTGAAGATAACATCTTTTCTTATCCGAATTTTTGGCTTTTTGATTTTTTTTGGGACTTTTTTAGATATTTTGAAAAGCTTGGAAAAGAAGAAAAGTGCTTTATAGTACAAATATAGGAGGATATGAGTGTCAGGGTACAAGAAAACTAGTTACAAGCAGTGGAACATTCCTATGCTCAATGCAAGGATATATGTGTAGGATAATGACACTCAAGGGAAGGTCTCCTCTCGGTAAAAGGGATAATCAAGCTGCAAAAGATATGTAAAAGGCTCTGCTTGGCTAGACATGAGACAAGCTCGGGATATATGGATGATAGCTCAAAGTCAAGGAGCCGGCATAATCTCAATAAGGAAAGCAAAACTCATGAAAATGAAATTACAACTAGATATATACAAGGGAGTCCCTATGAGGAAAAGCCAACATAAATTTCAAGAGGAGTATGAAGCTCTTGATCAAGGACATGGTGGGACTAAAAAGGGACTCCCACAACCTAAAGGAGGCAACTCAGCATGGGCACCAAATGTAAAAAAGGATATAACTAGGGCACCCATGTATACGAAAGCTCTACCATTCACATAATGTCGCTTCTAAGAGCAGCATGAAGGTTCCGTGACACTATGGAATGGGTTCATACCTAAGGATAAGATGAAATGCTCATAAGGTCATGCAACATGCAAGCTAAGGTGAAATCATAACCTATATGCCATTTTAGACATGATACTTGTAATATATACGAATAGGAAAAAGTGCTCAGTGAGAGTGTACAAAAACCGGATCCTACATGGCAACAATATTAGTCCAAAATAGCTAGAAATAGTCAATAAAGAGTCCAAACTATAGGATATAGGGAGGATTGATCACGGAAACTACATTCAAAGGAAACAATGCGGTGAACAATGGGACACAAGAAGGAATGTATGGTGTAGACCCAACATTCACGTATCCACTACCACCCCCATGAGGGTGAACACTGGTGTTGATACCAGACGAAGGGAGTGATATGACCAATCTTAAATCCATAAACAAGGTAACTGGTTGTAGTGCCCCCTAGTCCAACACCAGGGTCAGCACTAATACCTAGAGCAGGTGACGGGATACTAGTAGACATGCCGAACATAAAAGGACTCGAACTCAAGAGAACATGAATATACTTAAGTAACCGTGATCCCAAAATCCAACTAGCGCACAAACAACACACTCCTAAGAAAAGCTACAGCCAAAATGAAATCCAACCAAGGGGAGGATAAGTGAGCTCTCGAATGCAGCAGGTATGTCTCTCCTAGGAGCGGCTCGAGACTCCCATACACTACAAGCGGAGGTATGTAACCAATTATAGTGGCCCTCAGCTTCAATGCATATAGAGACTATGTTGTCTGACTTGTACCTGGCCAGGACACCTACAGAATAACCTCTGCAAGTACCCCCTGCGATACCTAGGTAAGAAAACTAAGGTCACCCCAATATAACCAATGCTCACGTGGACAGTCGCAAGTGGGATCGATCATATGGGCAGGGTAGAAAATCTTGAAACTCTTGAAAGAGCCCCTAGATACAAATATGATCCTGGAAATATCTCTAAGGCTCACAGAAAGTGACAAGGGGTCATCCCAATCACAATCGCATGAGTTTCCTTGTGCTTAACTCCTGTATAAGAGGAGCCTCCTGAGAAACACTTATTATACCAAGTATTTATCACTCTCACCTGGACAAACACCTAATTGTTGTTGTTTAGCAGTCTTAGAGAATTTACTCACAATGAACTATTCCAAGACCCTAAAACCTAATCTTGTTGATGAAACCTATAGAAAAAAATAGTGTAATTCATTTTATTAAACGTTGATTTTAACTGGATGTGATTACTCAAAGGGAAATGGTCGTGCAACTAATGATATGAAGACTCAGCACTGAAATAAATATGCACACCTAACAAACAGTGCCAAGTGCAATCTTTGTAGAATGAAAAACAAGGTATGCTACTACATGAGATGAAAAAATAGTCATTCCTTCAATGTCAATGCAATCCTTCCTATATGAAAGCCTAAATACAACTCTCATCCAAGCAATCGAATGCAAGTACCCCCTCAAGTCCATATGCAAAAAATGCAACTACTATGTATTTTTCAATATAAAAGAATGAAAAATGCAATAAAAGTCATTAAAACTCTCAATGTCTGCAGCAAGCATAAAACACAAGCCCATCAAGACACCGAGACAAAAAGAGTAATGCACTAATGGAAAAACAAAAAGATAAACGACTAAAAATATTTTCAAAGAAAAATTAATGAAAAAGCGGTCTCTGGTCACAAAAGAAGCAGTCAACAGATAACATCAGAACCTAGGGGGACCCAACCACACGCACAACCCACCCAACAACTTCTCACATAAAAAACTCAACCAAAAGGGAAGATGTATGTGACTTTTTAAAGAATAGTAGCATATGTACATGACTAGGTAAGGAAAAATTACGTATGTATGTGACTTTTCAGCTGAAACCCGTGTATACAAAGAATGCAGTGGTAAAAATAAGGCCAAAGATCAAACCACTCTAGGAGAGTGTCAATGGATGGGCCTACTCAAAGAAGCAGTCAAACAGGAAACCTCAACACCTAGGGGGGCCCAACCACACTCACAACCCACCCAACAACTTCTCACATCAAAAAATCAACCAAAAGGGAGGATTTACACGACTATTTAAAGCACAGTAGCATATGTACGCTCCTTTTCAGCTAAAACCCGTGTATGTACGTGACTGTGCAGCTGAAACCTGCGTATACAGAGAAAATAGTGGTAAAAAGCAAGCTAAAGATCAAACCAATCATGGGGAGTGTCAGTGTATGAACATACTATAAAATGCGACAAAGAAACATGGAGAAACCAAGCGAAAGTATAAAACACATTGTGCTCCCAACCCCCCAAAAAAACAAGGAGCTTCCCCAATGGAGTCTCCAATTTTGTTACGGAGAGAAACTTCTTATGGCTTTGGGGGTACCACAATAGACAGCTTGACACCAGAAATCAATCTTTCCCAATATTTAAGAGAAACCAAACATCTAACACTAAGGGATACCAACTCGTACCTTATTCCAGATGGTTGAAGTAGATCCTCATTGAGATTTTCCAATTCATGCTTGCATTAGCAACTTGCTGTCAACAAAAACAAACAAGACAATCATGATCTATAATAATGTGTTATCCCTACTCTAGCATATATATTCAACTATGTATAAGCAATCAAATACATTTATCAAACAATATTCATATTCAAATGCACATAATTGGACATGAAAATAAATTTCTATTACAATAGTGACAACCTCTGTCGACACGTCTACGAACCGGAGAAATCGAGTCCTCCACCTGGGCCTCCAACACCTCAATCCTCCATCTCTCAATAGAAAGCTCACAAAACAAAGGAAAGCTTGAGAATAACACAAAGTGCTCCAAAGGGACAAATGGATGCAGACTCAAGTATAAGAAAACTAAGGCAACAATAGACTATAGTTTCTTTTCTCTTCAATTCCTCCTCCTTTAATATATCCAAGGGGTTACTTATATAGCACTCCAAAAGGGTAATGGAGGGTCGAATCTGAGTGATATCAAGGCATATGGAAGGCCAAGAGTTAGGATCTTCAGATTCATATGTGGAAAACTCCAAAAAAATTCGGACTTATGCACACATCCCAATGTATGCGGGTTTGAGGTCAAAATTCACATGTACATGTGAGTATGGGTTTAAAAGTCGCGCATAACAATAAATAGGGGTTTTTTTAGGGATGATCTTGGAACATAAAAGTATAATACAAGTCCATGGGGTCCATAGAGTATGTAGAGGGACAGGGAAGGCCATAAATATGTGATCAACCATGTGTGGTAAAATCAGCTATAACAATCCCATCATCAACAACAACATACTATCTTTAGCTTAGATTTTAGGGAGTTCGGTGATGAAATCCAATGACACACTTTCCCATTTCTGCTCCGAAATAGGAATTCGTTATAGGAGTCCTCCTGGATGTGTATGTTATACTTTGATTTGTTGGCATTATGCACATGCTCTAACATATTTCATTACTTCTTTCTTTAATCCCTTCCAATAGAAACTTTCCCCAACTTATTCTTTGCGTACTCAGCTCCGAACTATGCTTTCCAATCATCATGAAACTTCATCAAAGAAAGTATTGGGTTTCTAAAGAGGGAATCAACTACAAAATTCATATCACCCTTCTTGTACTCAATGTCAAAGTCAAATGCTTGGATCTTACTTACCCATTTTTGTTGCCTATCATTCAACTCCTTTTGTGATAGGAAGTGTATCAGGCTATTGTGATCAGTTTTGACGATGAACTTACTTCCCAAAATATATTGTTTGAACTTAACTAGTGCATGTAGGATGGATAACATCTCTTTGTCATAAACTGAATATATCCTCTCATGGGGCTACAACTTTTGACTTTCGTAGTGATATGGGATGCTTATTTCTCATCAAGACAACTCCAATCCCATTTCTGGAGGCATCACATTCAAGAACAAAGGGTTGAGAAAAATAAGGAAGTGAAAGAACATGATAACTACTCATTACCTCCTTCATTCTTTTGAATCCCTTCTTTAATTCTTCTGTCCAACTGAAGGCTCCTTTCTTTGTGAGATATTCCCAAGGTGATGATAGTTTGGAGAACCCTTTAACAAACTTCCGATAGTAAGTGCATAATCCAATGAACCCCCTTAACTCAGTGAGATTCTTAGGACTTGGCTGATCCAATATGGCAAGAATATTTTCCATCTTTAATTTCTCTCCTTGTTGCAGACAGAAAGAGTCATATGGCTTGGAGTAGACCACAACATACTGAATGACACCAGAAATCAATCCATTTCAATATGTAAGAGAAATAAATGCTGCTAACACTAAGGGATACAGAAAATACCTTATTCCGGATGGTTGATGTTGTTGATGTATATGTAACTTCAGAATGTATTCACTTGTATATTTCATGTATTGTACCCCGATGTTTATTCCGGGAAGTATCTGTAATGTAATTGAGTCATGTCATGCCCTGATGTTCCTATCGAGAGGTTCTATAATGTAAACAAGTCATGTCAAGTCATTGTGGGTAACCCTCGTATTGGTCAAGGGTTAAAGTCCCTGCAGTTGTGGGGCCCTAGAGTTATTAGACTATCCTAGAGAAGTCGACCCTAGGTGCATCATTGTAAGTCAGGGAAATAGTCCCCACCATTGTGTTAAGGATAACCCTCCTTGTTGGTCGGAGGAGGCAAAGTCCCCACAAGTTGTGGGACATTAGGGTTATTAGACACTCCTAGAGATGTCGGCTCTAGTAAGTAATTGTTAAGTGAGGCTGACATGTTGGAGTGGGTTTCAAGTGAATGAAATAATATAAATAGAGAGTGAGCCTCTCTATTTATCACACACACATTCACTCATTGGGGCGCATGAGTGAGAGAGAGAAGTTGTTGGGACAAGAGAGAGACTGCTGCTGTCAGGAGATCATCTTTATCTTTTCAGTTTTTACTTTTTTTGCTGATTCTATCTTTGAGGAAGTTGTGGGGTTTTCTCCTTTATGGTTTTCCTGAGGAAAAATATTTGTGTCTCTTGTCTCTTGTGTTTATTGCTGTGCATGTTATTCTCTTAGTTAAAGATCCTAAGATCATAATGCTAGCTTGAATGATAAAAATATAAAATGGTATCAGAGCTAACGTGAGAAGAAGAAATTGTGTAGCTACAGAAGCTAGGGAATTTTACTTTTTGGGTCTCTCTCCACAATCCATCAACAAAAGTATGCTAGGCTGACTCTCCATTGAAGGGCGCATCTTTCAGTCGAAGTGGAATTCGATTCCAAGCATTTTCTAGTTTTTGGTGCAGGAAATTATGGATTTCTACATAAGAGGAATTTTTGAGTTAGCCTGGCATAGGATTTATATCCTCATCAAAATCAAATTTTAGAGACCTGGTTCAATATTTTTGGTTGGGTGAAACTCTGGGAAAGTCAAACCCTAGTTTGACCCCGAGCTGGAAAAACCCTAAAATACTAAAACTGATAAGTGTTGGTACATTCGATATATCTCAGGATTAGAGAAGGATCAGGAGCTAAAACTTTCACATGCCGAAGATAAAATTATGATTTACACTGTATCCAAAATTCATCCTTAGATTCCCTATATTCTGGGAGATATGATCCCTCCAAGTTAGGGTTCCATCCTCTTCCAGTATTCATCCCTAAACAGGACACCTGGGGAGAATTGCTATATCTTGGGCTACAAAGGTCCAAATGAAATTTATGAAGATGTTCCAGAAAGGGAATGGAATTTAAATTTTTTTTTTTGAGTTTCAAACCCAGAAGATGAAACAGTGACACATGTCAGTCCATACAACTTCACTGTGATGAACAGTGCTGTAATAGGTCACCTTGGGAAAATGATCATAAATCCCAATTGGTTAAACAAATTATGATGAAACCTGTGGTGCTGGAACAGGGACATACGAGGATACCTTAGTGTGACATTTCATACATATAGGAGTAGTAATTTCAGAGATACCACAAAAATAGTAACATGAATTTATGCAGCAGAAAATGGAAAACTAGGGCTTCCTATTCCGGGAGCTTCCCTCCACTGTTTTTAGAAAAGGAGTGAATTGGACAGCTCAAATTGAAGAGATCTATCTTTCTATGCAATAAGATCTGAAATATTCCAAGTTTTGAAAATTAGGGTTTCTCTGACAAACCCTAGATCAACCAGCTCCAGAACCACAACGGACACCTCAAATCGGTAAGATCTAATCTTTTGCTATTTTCATTTGAGGTTCTCATTTCAAAGTGATCTATCACGTCAGCTTGATGATAAGCTTGGTGAAGTTGACAAATTCCAAGAATGGAATTAAATTATCTCTCTGAAGAAAATGAATTGGACACCTACATAAGTAGAGAGGTTCCAGTTCCAAAGGGAGATGAGGCTAAAATCCTTACACAAGAAGAACTTGGTCAAGACCAAGAATACCATTTTTGATTCAATCATGGATCAAATTGTACCATAAGTGTCTTCCCTAAAGACATCGAAAGAGATGTTTGATTCCTTGACCAAGATATTTCAAGGGAAGAACATAATTCAGAATATGACCTTAAGAAACCAGTTGAAGAATGTGAAGATCCAGAATGCAGAGACCATACAATAATAATTTACAAGGGTCTCTCAGATCAAATAACAACTTGAAGCGGTAGAAGAAGAAGTGAAGAATGCAGAAGTGGTGATAGCCACCTTGAATGGCCTCCCAGGATCATGGGATTCATTCATTCAAGGAATGTGTGGCAAAAGGAAGTGATTACTTTCAGAAATATTTCAGGAAGAGCACACATAAGAAGATGCTCAACTCAAAGTAAGAGAAAAGAAGATGGGAATATCAAGCTCTCACCATCCAAAGAATATCCCTCAAGCGATGAGGATTATGAAGAACTCAACTCTTGAAGAACCTCTTATCCATCTTAGCATTTGGATAAGAAACGATGTTGTTATGAATGAAGAAGATGATGAAGTTGAAGGCTCAAGAAGAATTCTACCCACGAAACAAATAAAGATAAGTATTCAATTGTCATTTCATGATATTGTTTTGATATGCATTTGTTTATATTCAGTTAATGTATTATGCATGATAGAATGTTTGCATTAATGACACTATACTACTAATATGCATGTGATGGATAAGTAGCTCATGGTGCTATACAACTCTCCATTGCTGCTTATCTAGAATGAAACCTCTTTGTTGACATATTGGATTAGTGCACAATCTCAATGTTGTCCTGGTAGATATGGAAGGCATTTAGAAAGTTTCCGTGAAATATGGATGAATGTTGTATTGGCTAAAATAGTTGCATGATCATATATTTATGCATAAGAATTTGCCATTATGAATATGCCTTATGAAATATTTCTAACCATACAAATGCATTTGACTTGTAGGAAAGGTCGCATAGATAATCGCATACAAGCAAAGAAGGATGAGACTTGTTCCAAAGAACAAGTGATGACAGTTCAAGATGAAGAATAATATGATGAATGCAGTGACATCATTGATGTAGAACCTTCCAGCTATGAAGAAGTAACCAAGAAGAAAGAGAAGACCAGTTCAAGAAGAATGATGTCTAGGATGCAGTATCGATACATGAAGGGAAGTTCGTAGTTCCATCATACAGTAGATGGAAACATCGTAGGATACAAGGCAAGATTCGTAGCACGAGGCTTCTCACGAAAAGAAGGCATAGACTACAAAGAGACATTTGCAGCCAATGGGAGTTGAAACACATTCATGATGATGAATATCTTAACCTTCGCTACAAGGTTGAAGATGAAAGTCTATACACTAGATGGATACATAGAATATTAGTAGCATAGGAAGCTACTTGTCACTTCGGTACAGAATGTTTCAGTGCATAAAGTATGGAAGACAGAAGGAGTATGATGCTCTGCTTCAGAGGGAGTGACTACATAATATCTTGAGGATCGGCATGGTATGGCAGGATGGAAAGATTACTGATGAATCTAGGATTTACTGAGAGTAAATTTGATTCCAACCTTTGCTTCAAGGTTGAAGGCGGAAGACCAGTGATGCTCCTGTTATGTGCCAATGCACTATTTTCTAGGCATGGAGGTGTGGTAGAATTCGGATGGAATCTTCCTCGGACAAGGGAAGTGTACAGTAGAGATCCTGAAGAGGTTCAGGATGATGGACTGTAAGGCCATGACCACACCTATGGCATCGAACCTGAAGCTATTAGGTGTTGCTTTACTAGAGACGATTTATGCTACGATGTATTGTCAGATGATTAGTTCCTTGATGTAATTGATGAATACGAGACCAGATATTTGCTTTGCCGTGAACACATTGAGACATGTTCACCTGATGGTTGCAAATCATGTTGTGAGGTACCTGAAGGGTATAGTTGATGATGGGATCAAGTATGAGGCAAATTAGAAGACTAACCTGGAGGGTTATGAGGATTCGTATTGGGCAGGAAGTGCCATTGATAGAAAGAGCACTTCGAGGTGCTACTTCAGTATGGGATCAAGTGTGATCTCTTGGTTTGGAAGAATGGAGTCCTGCATGGCATTGAGTATAGTTGAGGCAAAAGATGTTGTCACTTGCTATTTGGGAGAGAGGAGCAGTGAAGCTCCAGTATGTGGTCCAGATTGAGATCTCTCGAAAGAGGGAGTTCTAGCATAGTCGATGAGACAGGTTGTCTGAGCATAAATCTTGGTGAAGTTCGTAGGTTTCTCAGATGTAAACAGACCTGTAGGTTGTCCTCGGATGTAATCGTCCTACCGAAGCTCGCAAGTCATCCTTGGATGTAATCAACCCTGATGTGATTCTATGCTAGAAATGGTCAAAGTGAAGATTGAGAAGCTTGGTGTTCTCCATATCGAGGTTCCCTCTAAGGGGAAATGATGAGACCTAGAGCCATTCTGACATGGTGAGAGTATTAGGTTCCTTCCATGGTCAGATGTAAGGGCTGAGCCATTCTATCATGGTGAGAGGATTGGTTCCTTCCATGTCAGATATGAGTGCTAAGCCATTCTGATGTGACTGTAGGATTGGTCCCTACATGATCAGATATAAGGGCTATTGTCATTCTTTGAATGGAGGTACCTAGTCAGTTACCAGGAAAACTCATTCTAGGACTGGGGGCCATTCTAATATGACTGTGAGATATGCTCTCACATGATCAGATATGAGTGCATGGCCATTCTGATGTGATTGAGGGATGTGTTCCCACTTGATCAGATATAAGGGTTGTTTCCATTCTGTCATGGTGAGAGGATTGCTTCCTTCCATGTCATATGTGAGTGCTGACCATTTTGATGTGACTATAGGATTGTTTCCTACATGATCAGATGTAAGGGCTACCGCCTTTATGATGAGTCAAGGTCAGATGTGAGTGCCGATCATTCTGATGTGACTCTAGGATTGGTTCCTACATGATCAGATATAAGGGCTACCACCATTCTGTCATGGTGAGAGGATTTTTCCTTCCATGTTAGATGTGAGTGTCGACCATTCTGAATTAGGGTCAGATGTAAGGGCTACCACTTTTCTAATGAGTCAAGGTCAGATGTGAGTGTCGGCCATTCTAACTTAGGGTCAGATATAAGGGCTATTGCCATTCTCTGAATGGAGGTACCTGGTCAGTTACCAGGAACCCTTAGTCTAGGATTGAGTTCCTTTCTAACGAGTTAAGGTTAGATGTAAGTGCTGTGACTTTCTGATGAGTCAAGGTCAGATGTGAGTGCTGGCCATTCTGACTTAGGGTCAGATATAAGGGATACCAAAGACCTATGAGGAGGTAGGCATACAACTAGCATGAAAACGGGATAGCTTTGTAGAACTTCCTGTGACGAGAAGAATCATGAGATAGCACATATTATGATGACCCAATGATGATCCAGATCGAGCTATGATTTAGATTCAGTTACGATGTCTCCAAGATGATCCAGATCCAACAGTGATGATTCAGATCAAGTGATGATCCATATCCAGCAGTGATGATCTAGATCCAGTGATGGTGATCCAACAGTGATGATCCAGATCGAGTAACGATCCAGATCCAGTGATGATGATCCAGATCGAGTGATGATCCAGATACAGTGATGTTGGTCCAGTAGCGATGATCTAGATCTAGTGATGGTGATCCAGCAGTGATGATCCATATCGAGTAATGATCTAGATCCAGTGATGATGATCCAGATCAAGTGATGATCCAGATCTAGATGAAGATGACTTGAAGATGAAAGATGACCTGAAAATGAAGATGACTTGAAGATGACGAGGACTCAATGATGTTCTAGATAATACAAAGAAGAAGAATTGTGCTGATAAATTGACTCGAGAGAATACCTTCCTAGTTAAGAGGGAGTGTTGATGTATATGTAACATCAGAATGTATTCACTTGTATATTTCATGTATTGTACCCCGATGTTTATTTCGGGAAGTATCTGTAATGTAATCGAGTCATGCCATGCCCTGATGTTCCTATCAGGAGGTTCTATAATGTAAACAAGTCATGTCAAGTCATTGTGGGTAACCCTCCTATTGGTCAAGGGTTAAAGTCCCCACAGTTGTGGGGCCCTAGAGTTATTAGACTATCCTAGAGAAGTCGACCCTAGGTGAGTCATTGTAAGTCGGGGAAATAGTCCCCACCATTGTGTTAATGATAACCCTCCTTGTTGGTCGGAGGAGGAAAAATCCCCACAAGTTGTGGGGCACTAGGGTTATTAGACACTCCTAGAGATGTCGGCTCTAGTAAGTAATTGTTAAGTGAGGCCGACAAGTTGGAGTGGGTTTAAAGTGAACAAAAGAATATAAATAGAGAGTGAGCCTCTCTATTTATCACACACACATTCACTCATTGGGGCACATGAGTGAGAGAGAGAATTTGTTGGGACAAGAGAGAGACTGCTGTTGTCAGGAGATCATCTTTATGTTTTCGGGTTTTACTTTTGGTGCTGATTCCATCTTTGAGGAAGTTGCGGGGTTTTCTCCTTTATGGTTTCCCCGAGGAAAAATATTTGTGTCTCTTGTCTCTTGTGTTTATTGATGTGCATGTTATTCTCTCAGTTAAATATCCTAAGATCATAGTGCTAGCTTGAATGATAAAAATCTAACAGATGTAGATCTCCGTTGAGATTTTTCAACATGCTGGTATTTATAATTCACTCTCAACAACAACAAACAAGACAAGAATGATATATGTTAAAGTGTTAGGCCTACTCTAGCATATATAAATCCAACATATATAAGAAAATATAACTACATCCATGGATACAATATTCATAGTCATACACATGTAATGGATGAGAAATGGATATTTCTATTAATAATAAACAGAGAGAACAATGACAAACTCCGTCGGCACCTCGTCGAAACGGAGAAACTGAGTCCTCCAACTGGGCCTCCACCACTTCAATCCTCCATCTCAATGGCAAGTTTACAAAGCAATGGGAAGCTTGGGAAGAGAAAAAATGTGTGCTCAAAAGGACAAAGGGATGCAAACTCAAGCATAAGCAAAAGAGGAAACAATGAACTATAGTTTCCTTGCTCTCCATTCTTCTCCTCCTTTAATGCATCCAAGAGGATCAATATATATCCCTCCAATAGACAATAGAGGGTCGAGTCAAAGCATTTAGAGGCATATGGAAGGCCAAGAGTCAATTTATTTGGGACTCATTGAGGAAAAATCCAAAATCTTTTATTTTTATGCACATTTCCTTATGTACGCGAGCTACAGTGGAGCAAGCTGCGTGTACACACAGGTATTAACTTAAAAGTCATGTACAACAATAAACAAGTGTTTTTAGGGGTTTTATTGGATAATCAAAGTATCATTTGAGAAAGGGGGGTCCAAAGAGTCTGTAGAGGGACATGGAAGGCCATAAAAGTGTGATTTACCAAGTGTGGTAAAATCAACTATAACCGATGCCCCCTAATGTGTGAGGTCAGAGGGGTAACATGATGGAAAAAATACATTATATCCACCCAGAAGTGGAGCAATGAAGACCCAGGTGGAAGAACCAACCACTCATTAGTACAATACAATGATAAATTTTAGCACATGACTACAAATATACATGTAGCAGTACCGGATATATAAGAGTACAATGGCCATGAATAGGCATAATAGACATATGTCACATGTGGTCATCGCCACATACAATATATAGTGAATAAGATATCCATAATGGATGAATATATCTGATAATACAGTGGAATATGGTAATGAGAGATGACATCTCATAAAAACTGGCACGATCAAAGAGGTAGAATATGTGGAATGCCACCAAGCTTGTAGGTCTTCTATGCAAACCTCTATGAGTACATGTCCCATCACGTGAATAAAGGTGTCGATATTGAACATGATGGACCATCGTCTAATTACCAGTCATTAATGTATACCATTAACATACACGAGATATCCCACTAATAATGATAGTGGGAGTCAAGGTACATAGTGCAATCTAACAAGTGCAAATAGATGTGTTGAGGTCGAACACTTGAAAGAATCCATTAATCAGGGGACATTGATGTATTCCCAAAATTTTCGATGGCGAGAGAACCTACCACTGATGACTGCAAGTCTCAAGGCACTCAATGTACTCTAGACTCCTATTCCAAAATAAATGATCTGAATTTGATGGGATAGAATTCGCTGGAAGGAGGGAATTAAGGAATCCCCCGTCAACCAACATGAGGTACTCAGCATCGCTGGATAATTTGGAAGAACTCAGATTAATAGGATGTACACGAACTGGTAACTATATCGAGAATGACCGACATGAAAAGACAAGATAACTAAGGAATGTCTGACTCAGGCTAAAAATTCCTTCAAATAAGAGCATAAGGAAGATGGTGACTAAATAGGCAGCATAGAACCAACATGCAAACTGGGAAAACTCTGTGACACAGGAGGCATCGACAGTGGCTCCATAGGGACTAGAAGCATAACCAGTTAGTGGAGAAAACTCAGAATAATGAGTATAGTTCCTAAATTCATGCTAATAACTCAACCGATGGATGTGATGTATAGTGCTTTGTTCAAAGGAGACACGACTCGCCAGCTGCCAAAAGTAATATCATTTCCCATTCATCTTTTTATGTTTTTTAATTTTTTTTGGACTTTTTCAGATTAGAAAGCTTGAAAAAGAATAAAAGTGCTTATATTACATATCTAGGAGGAGACGAGTGTCGCAAGAAAGCAAATTAGTTCCAACTAGTGGAACATACCTATTCTCAATGAAAAAAGCACATGCAGGATAAGTCCACTTAGGGGAAGGTATCCTCCCGGTAAGGGATGATCAAGCTACAAAGGATATGTAAAAAGGATCTGTTTGGCTAGGATTGAGACAAGCTTAGGCTATATGGATTATAACTCTAAAGTGGGGAGTCAGCATAAATCTCAATAAGGCAAGAAAAACACATGAAATGCAATTACAACTTTATATAAAAGGGAGTCCTTGTGGGATACGACCAGCATAAAGTTTTAGAGGGATATGAGGCTCTTTCTCAAGGACATGGAAAGGTTATAAGGGACTCCCAAACCTAGTGGAAGAATCTCGTTAAGGGTACCAAATTCCAAAGCATGATCTAACTAGGGAATCCATGGTTAGGAAGGATCTACCACTTACATAATTCCACTTCTAATAGAAGTGTCGGAAGGTTCCGCGACATTGCAAAGTGGGTTCATACCTATAGTCAAGGTGACATGGTCATAAGGCAATGCATAATGCAAGCGGAATTATGGTCTTAACCTACATGTCAGTTTGAAATTATACCTATAATAGATACGAACGGGTCAAGATCTCAATAAAAGTACACTCGAATCAAGTCCCTACACCACGACATTTGGAAAAAACAGTTGAAAAGAGTCAATAAGGGTCAAAACTATAGGTTAGTGGGTAAAAAATTTCAAGTTTTTTAAATAAAATAGTGAAAAAGTCATTTTCACCATACCATTTGAAAATTTTACCACACATAGTGCATTGGAGCTAATTTGAGCCATAGACTTCAAACACTAAGTTTCGGGAGCCATGGGTCACGAAACGAGGAACCGTCTAATCTAGGTAAATTTACATCCCACATTCTTTCTTTTCAATGGTTTTATTTTAATTCTCAGTGGTTGATTTTTTATTTTGAAGCACCCCTAGTTTAGTATCTCTGCCCATGCGACCTATAGTTCATCGGGTCACATAAAGGGCCGAGTATACACAAAAAATACCATGATTTCTATGTATACGCATGAATGTTAGGGAAAAAGTTGCGTATGAGGTCATGCATACCAAATTTCAAGGAAAAAACTCATCAAATATTGTGTTTTTCTTACAAGATGGTGTTGGAGTGGCGTGAATGCGAACATGAAGATGTGGATAGGGCAGTACAAGGTAACATTGTTTCCAAAAAATCCTTAAGGGAATGTGTTTTGTATAAGTTTTGGTGTCTCGGGAGCTTGAGGTATTAACTAAGACTACTCCAGATGCTCATGGATTAGTGGGGTCCAGATACAGAGACCTTTTAGATTGATGGGATGCCCCTTACCCTTGAGGTTGAGGACATATATTTTATCATTGGATTATTCCGCAAAGGAAATATAGTCAACTTGAGAGCTTGTGGGGTTGGAGGTGGCCTCACTATTGATGCGTACATTGTTGTATACTGCCTTCTAGACAATGAAAAGGTTGGAAGTCAGGTCCTAGTGAACTTTATTCAGAACTTTGGCTCCAAGGCCATAGTACTAGCATTGGCCAGGATTGAGGGGTTAGCATATCTCCATAAGGCTTCCAGGCCTCTTATGTTTTACGCAGTCAAATGGACAAGGATGACTATATATGACTGGAGTACCTCTTTGTTGGGTGACATGAAACAACAATTGATGGACTACAAGCTGGGTAGAACAAGAAACTTTAGGTTTTCCATCATTTGAGTACCTTCTTCTTCGAGAGTGTAGAGGGCCTTATCCCAAGAGTCCAGATTTTTCCACACGGTATACAGAATCCAACTCATATGCGTTGGGAAGGTGTGGTATGAAGGCTAGAAGGAGGACATGTATCTACACCATACCGACCTAACTTCTTCCATTGGTGGCATAGACAAACCGTGGCCATAGATGACTATCCCTATGTAGGGATAGACTTTCACGGTGATCCAAATATGCCCATACCACAGGGAGACACATATGGAGATATAGGTAAAAATCCTAAATTCATTTTATTATTTATTTATTTATTTGTATTTTTTGTTATAATGAAATAAAAAAACATGTTTTTGGGTGGTGACACATACGAATACTAATCATGTACATGCAGATGTTGGTCCTAGACGACAAGGCAAATACCATTAACATCGTTGAAGGGGGCGGAGTGATGATATACTGGGTGCAGATGTGGAGCGTACGCACTAGAGCATCTACACAAATTCTGTTCGTTTGACACATAGGGTGTCCATGGTGTAAGTCGAGGACTTTCCCCAGGTGATGTAGAGGCAGGTAGTAGGTGTACCCCATGCATGGGTTCGGTTGTTTAGACGGTTGGATAAGGTCGTCGTTCTTTTTCATGATCAGCACCCTGCTCCACAGGCTTAAAGGCCTTGATGTACATTTTGTATCAACCATGTAGTGTATTTTAGTAGATGAAAGCCCCAATTTGTACCATGACATTATGTATTATGACACCACTTTTTGGACTATATTTTTGAATGAAAAAAGCTTATAATGATCAGTTATTTATATTTACATGTGTGAATGTGATGTGAATTCTTCATTGTACGTGTATCAAATGCCAATCTAGTATGTAATTTGCATATGAATCAACAACATCATTGTAGATCCTAGGAATCAGAATGTATGTAATATTTTCAAATTGTCGTTCTAACAACTTTACTCGCAATAATCTTTGTAATAATGTTGGATCTCTAATATGATACACACCATTTAATTGTAAGAACACTAATTGCGAGTCAATACATACCTCAAGAGATTGAATACCATGATATATGGCATCGCGTAGTAACTAAATCATGACACTATATTCAACAATTTTGTTTGATGAAGGTTGGAGACATACACCTCCTGAAGACAAAACTTGACCCGTAGGCGTATAGATCACCCAAGTAGCCTCGACTAAGAATTACGCATAGTACTTTTTAATATAGAGCTCATTTCTAGGCTCCGCAAAGGCTGTTTGCTCATAATCTACTAGCTCGTAAGAACTTTTCTCTAACACTCGTTTTACTACGTAAGGCCCATGCCACACTGGGTTTAATTTTCCTATCCCTAACATTTCACTATCTTGGTCATATAAGATGACCAAGTCACCTTCAATAAACTTTTGAGGATGAATAAACTTATCATACTGAGCCTTGACGTGACATTTGTTTACTTCAAGAGCCACTAAGACATCTCTACGTTGCTCATCAAGTTTCTCTAAGTGGACCAAATGTTCCTCTAACTCAGAATTTTATGGTAAAAGTCCTACGACTAGTTTGAAAGAAGGGATTTCACATTCAATCATTGATATCGACTCCACCCCATGCACTAAATGATATGGAGAAAAATGGGTGGAAGTATTAACTACGGTTCGGTAGGACCACAAAGCAGGGTACAACATGACGTGCCAATTAGTTTTTCTTTGTGTGATGGTTCTTTAGAGAATGGACTTAAGGGATTTATTCACAGCTTCAACCCTTCCATTCGCTTGAGGATAATAATAAGAAGAAATCTATCGCTTATACCCAACTTCAAAGATAGCTCAACCCTCATCTTTTTTTGAAAGTGCCTTCCATGGTCTATGAAAAACTCTCTCGGGATACCAAACAGAGTGATAATCTGATTGAAAAAAAAATGCATGATTTTCTCACCATCGTCTTTGATAGTGGGCATAGCCTCTACCCATTTCATGAAGTAATCTAAAGCCACTATAATATGATGATGACCCCCAATCGAAGCTGGGTTGCAATCCCTAAAGTCTACCCCCCACTTGGTGAAGGGAACAACACTGATAATCAGATGTAATGAGGCAGGATACGAGTGCATATTCCATGCAAACACCTGGAAAGGGTGGCACTGCTTGACCATGTTAACACAATCCTTAAAGATCGACGACCAAAAATAAATCGCTCTCAAATTTTTTGGGGTTGTAGTAAGCCCAGATAAATGACCACCACACGCTCCTCCATGGAAATCATTAAGCACAACTTCATCCTCCTCATGAGTCAAACATCGACGCAAAATGGAATCCACCCCACGATGATATAAAATGTCACCTTTAGTGAGGTAGTTCTTAGCTACATGTCACAACCATCAATGCTCATTTCATGAGAGGTGAGGAGGGACCTTCGAAGTTTGAAAATAGATGATAATATCCCCAAACCATGGGTCCACAGTCAAAATGAGGAATATATTCTCGTCAAAAAAATAATCTTCATGAATCTCAACTTCATCCAAACTAGGAAAATTTGATATGAGCTCCGTAAAGATCAACGATTTCTTTGATTTTTATGAAACAAATTCGAGATCGAACTTTTGCAATATCACAATCAATTTATTATATTTTTCCCCTATCATCCTTCTGGTTAGGATGAACTAAAATGGATTGATGTGAGCCACAACCAAAGTCTTGCAAAGGAGTATGTAATGTCTCAACCATTGGACTACATGGATAGTAGCTAAGGCTATCTTCTCGGCATGAGTGTAATGAAGTTGAAAATCAATGAGGTTTTGACTGCGATAATATATAACATGCTCTTGGAGCTCCTCATCCTCTTGAACCAAAACCATTTGAATCATCTCTTGAGACGCGACCACATATAACAAGAAATCACGGCTATAGTGAGGTGGACTAAGCACGGGGGCTGATGCCAAGATTTCTTCAATGCATTGAAAGAATCATAGGCTCTCTCATCCCAGATAAAAGGAGTGTCTTTATTCAAAAGGCGCATGAAACCCTTGGTCAAATTGGAAAAATTGCCAACAAAACTACGCAAGAAGTTAGCCATCCCTTGCAAACTTTGAAGGTGTCTAATAGTGCGCGGGGGAGACAATATAAGTATTTAATCAACCTTGAGGGGGTCTACCCTAATACCCTTCTTAGAAACGATAAAACCCAGTAAGCGACCTACTTTCACGCAAAAGATGCACTTTTGTGAATTTAATTGTATTTGATATCGGCGACATCTTTCAAAAACTAAGCGTAGATGGTGAGGATGATCCACTCCCAAAAGAGAGTGAGCAGTTAAATCATCAAGATACACTTGAATAATTCACTTAAGGTTGTGAAAAGCGAAGCTAATTGTCCATTGAAAAGTATCTCTGACGTTTCTAAGGTCGAAGGAATTTTTCGGCATGCAAACGTACCCCAAGGAAAAATGAAAGCCATTTTATGTTGGTCCTCAGGTTTAATCTGAATTTGATTATACCCTGAAAATCAATTCATGAATGAAAACACCTTGCTTCCCACACACTCATTCAAAATATGATCTATGAACAGTGTGGGAAAGTTATCTTTAGGACAATCTTTGTTCAGGTATCTGAAAATAGTACACATACAGATAGTTCCTTGTTTCTTATCAACCAGAATGGGATTGGATACCCATTCAGCCAAGGGAACCAGATAGATAAATCCAACCTTAAGAAACTTCTCTATCTCTGGCTTAATAGAGGGTGACTTATGGGGATTCATCACGTGTATGCGTTGTCGAATAGGTCTAGAATCAATATAAGTATTGATCGCATGTTCAACAATCTGAGGGTCTATTCTTGGGATTTCATCATACGACCAAGAAAAAAAACTCGAAATTCTTTGAAGAGCTTAGTGTATGCTTCAATATCATTAGGGGAACAATCCACCCCAATGTAAACATTTTCTACTTTTCCAAGAGTTCAAGAAATGTTGATAGGGATAGTTGGTGACAAATTAGCCATGTTCCCTTCAACATATTTACCAGTAGCACCTAAAGGGATCACGGTACTACCAACCTTCTTGCTAAGGATCGTCCTATAGTCATCACACTCAATTCTATCAAGCTATGGGAGAAAGAAAGATTGATGGTGTCACTCCTCCCAAGGCCCTTCTAAACCATTCACGGATTCGAAAATAGCTTCCTCCAAAGGGAAAGTGTTGGAATTGAAGAAATCATGAGAGTGTGACGATGCAACTGCCCAAGCAGGCAGTGTAAAGGGGTCCTCCTTCTCCATCTACGAAGAGGAAGGACTAGGATATACAAATGGACCAAGAGTAGCTTGATAAGCAATTGGGGCTGTAGATAATTGCATGTCCATCTTGGTAGGTCTAGACTCCTTCATCTGAAGTGATTGGAGAAGGGAGAGTCCAAGGATATTCCAAATTCAAGATGCGAAATGGAATCGAACTCAACGATGACGATTCAATACCAAGGCTAGAACCTATAGTAAGAATTGGTGCGGAAATATTGAAAGTTACCATAAAATATGGATACATTCCCACCCCAACATTCTCAGTTCCCGACTGAGAATTGTCAATAATTGGGATAGTATCTCTCTATGATGTTTTCATACCGAAATTATTGAATGATTTTGCTCGGCCATTACAATCCTGTATTCCAAAGGGAAGCAAATAATTTGGAAGAGGAATGATGCGACCGCTCTCATGTTGTAAATCCATTTACCACCTAGGAAAAGGTTATAGTCAAGGGGCACATCAGCCACCTTGACCTCGATCGACACGGTCTTGCCTCCCAATTGGAATTCGAGAGAAGGAAGTATACCATGCAGCCAAAAATATCTCCCATCAAAAGAACTCAACATGGTCCTAGATTTTGACAACGTGGGATAACCTAGGCCCTTCCAATATATTAAAGACATCACAAAAGTCGCAACGCCTTCATCAATTACTGTGCATTTAATGGTTTTGTTCATACACTCCATGTGGAATAGGAAAGACACATGGTAAGGAAAGTGAGGATGCACTTCATGGGTTTCAAATTTTATCACTATGGAAGGATGTGAATCAACCATCCCAAGGGTGGAAAACAAATCTTTCCTTTGTGAAGGGAAAGTCTGAAGGACTTCTAAGGTGGACGTCACACAAGGGGTCTGGCCCAAATCCTTGACAATGGAATAGTGTTGGGCAGCTCAAGCATTAGGATTGTGCTCCAAGTGCTTTAAGAATCCCTTAGGAATGCGAGGTGTAATTTTAGGCTTGTCGATGTCCAAAGAGACATCAAGAGAAGCAGGTTCTTTTCCCAAGTCAGGTTTCAACAAACCATAATATTTCGCTCACATCACAACATTCTCAATGGACATCATGTTGATGCACCCATGGCCACTTTCGGTGTTCAGCAGGTTTTGATTCCCACTAGAAGCACTTCTGGAGTCCATGGTCCTCAAATTCATATTTTGATTATGTGGTAAAGGATCTGTTAACACAAGTGGGCTCTGTGAAATGAATTTTGAGGCTTCCTCGATATGAGGGAAAAGTAAGTGAGGTGATCTCCCCCACAAAGCTTGCAAGGGAACTCAACCTTACATTTAGACTTATTGTCACCCCCATCATCACTACCGTTCTTGTCATCATTATAATTTACGTTCCTATTCCCACCCTTATGATTGTTTCTTCCCTTTTTATTGTTCCATCCAGGCTGTTGGTTACCCTTCTAGTTCGACGATTGCATAGTGTACATCCACCAACTGGGTGGGATGAGACAAATTCATCGCTTGTCCTGACGTATACTGGATAATTGAAAATTTCTTCATTTTATTCATAACCGAGTGTACGGGTTTAGTACTCGCAGAGCCAACAATGCCATCAGCATGTGGCCAAGGTTTGAACTTAGGCTCAAAATTTGACCGCTATGCATCCAAAGTAATCTCATATAAGAGCCCAGGCTGAGTGTAAATCTAGTCTAGTTGCTTAGATCGAAAAATATCATGTTCCTCATTTATAACTCTATATGTGGAAACATCCTTCGATATATATGGAAATAACTACTTGAGGAACCATTCCAAAAGGAACTCTAGTGGAATGTTGGCCTTAATCAACCTCTTTTGTCTATGCCACTCTTGAATATGGTCTGAAATATGCATGTCTTTATCTTGCCGAAATGTAGACAAGAGCTCAGTACTATAATTGTAACGCACAGGTAGCTAAAAGTGGTTCATAAAGGTCATGGCTAGGTCATTGAATGTATAATATGTGTCCCCATGCAAATCTATATACCATTTTACTGCAGGACCCGTGAGGGTGCTTTGAAACAGTCGTAAATGAACAAAATCATGGTTCAACAAATTTGAAGAGCACCATAGGTTGAAAGTGGTAACGTGCTCTCCAGGGTCCTGTTGGCCTCATTTTCTGACCTAGGCCAACAAGGAGATTATTCCCACACAATCAGCTTAAAGCAGCATCCGGTGTGTTTGGAGTAGCAAAATCTCGTAGGTTATGGTCCTGCTACCAACTGAATTTTTCTCTTAAGGAGAAACTAAAATTCAGCAAAAAATCTATCCTAATGTTATTTCTGTCTAAATAAACTCTAAAAATCATTTTCAACTACCTAAGGTATCCTACAATTTCTTTCTTAAGGAAAGTCTTTGATTTTTTAAGAGTTTTCTAAGAATTACACAAATTTAACAACTGTTAAATGTAACTATACTATGATAATAATAACTATACTATCCTAACTGTCCTATCTATCATATCTCAGCTGAGAGTGATTTTAAATATTATATTAATTATTAATTAATGTAAAATGAACAGAAAGATAAAGGGTAGGATCTAAATAGAAATATTTAAGCCATACACACTAAATCATTCTGCTACAAAATAACTTATCAGAAAAACTGAGATAAACAATTACTTCAAATTTTCTGAAGTGTCTAATTAATTAATAACTAATAACCAACATCAGATATTTGAATAAGAGATAATGATCAGTATGAAATCACTGTAAAAATACAAATGATATCTAACAGACATGAATATATATCCTTGTATCTTGAATTTACAGTAGAAACACTAGTAAATTCAGTCACAATGACATATTAATTCAAATATAATATTGAGCTGACAAAGTGAAATACTGATTAATAATCACAAGCATAACCAAGTACACTGTATTTAAATTAAAATAGAAGATTATATACTGAAATATAAAGAGTATCCAAAACAATACCAGTCACGATATCAACTTGGAGACTTCCAGTCACATCCCATATCCAAAGATAAAACTTCAGCCAGGAATAAAACTAGCATCAAAATAGTATTTCAAGTATATTTGCTTCAGTCACTCCATCCTCTTTACAATAAGTTTTTCAGAGTTTTTATAACAAAGGCTAATAACTGCTTTTCCTCGTTCTATGCAACTAAAGCTAAAAATAAACCATCAAGTCCATTAACTATCGAACATCTAGGACTTAATGCTTTTAATTATCTTCTTCAATAGTGCACCTGCCATCTGAATCATCGATTCTGTAACTGCTTTCTTATCTTCAAATGTCAATTTGTCCATGCAACAACTGTTATTTGACATCTAGCATCTAGATCATTTGATTTTGGAACAACTTCATCACTTGCTGGAAAAATATAAATGAGGAGAACATAATCAAAATCGAGGATCCATTTAATTATGACACCTGAAACATTTGCTGGCTTAAAGGGACTGGCCAATTCGTGGCTGGTTCGAAATTCCAGTCTCTAATGAACATCCGCGTCTTCCAACAGAAATCCAGGATATTAGACACGTCCTGAAATTGTTTAGGATGGCGATGACATGCCCACCTGTTTCAAACAAACAAAAGCATCTTATTAAAAACTGTTTATAACAGGAGAAATCAAAGAAACTATAATTTAAATGTGTGCCTGTAAAATATGTGATTTTACAGGCATGCACAAAAGGCTGTCATTACTTGTAAATCATGTAACCGAAAATGGAAATAATCATTAAGCTCTCTTTTGCAAATCAACCACTTCGCCGATCGTGGTCGAAAAAAATATGACCTAAAATATGGGCGGGAGAGCTCTCAATCGGAAGTCGGAAGGACATAGACATCGGTAGACGAGTGCTTTGCACATCCGCAACGACGGAAGATAAAAGACTATGGTCATGCGACTAAAATACCAGCCCGCATCGGTGGGCGACGCGCTTTACATTTCGGGTGATTAGTTGCTTTGGGAGCCGCAATGGCGGAACGCAAAGGACATCATGCCCTGCCATGTAAGGTCTGAATCGGAAGAGAAAACAACTAAAGTATCGGAAAGGTTGTTCTTTCTGCGGCCGCAACAACGGAAGATAAAAGTCAAGGATAGACAAAACAACAAAGCAGAGCTTGAAAGGTCAATACAATAATTGGGGGGGGGCTTTGTAGTTTGCCATCCGCAACTGCAGAGAAAGTAGTAACAAAATGTTCCGATGTGAAAACCAAAAGTTAGCCGATGGAGACAAGTGCGTCGGAAAAATTTAGTTGTTTCAATCGCCGATGAGTTTATGATCCGCGGAACTCGTAGTGGGATCGTTATCCGCCGTTGTGGATGTTTAGTAGACTATCCTTCCGATGAACGACGGAGGGAATTAAACGTTCTAGCTGCCGAAACATCAGAAATTTTGATAAAACTATACATATGAAAATTTCAAATGATACTCATTTATTTGCTTTTCACTAACTATATATATACAATTTCACAAAATAATGATAAGATATTAAGTTACAAATGGGATATGAACCTTTAGGTTTAATAAGAGTTTTAATCTAATAATTCATCTTTAGTTCTAGGATTTTCAGAACTTAAAATATCTTATCAATAACCAGCTTCAAACAAATTCAAAATGTGTTTTCGTTGAACCCCAATTAGCATACTATCCCTTTAAGTTTCTTAACTCAATACATATAATCAAATAGATTAATAAATAAAATTGATTATATAAAAATTTATGAAACTTACAGCTGCTAATTATCAAGTTTATAAAAAAAATTTCATCAGCTTCTAATATGTTACTTGACTCTTCTACAAATGAGAGTACTTTCAGAATCGAAGATTCTGAAGGCACTCTTTATAATTTTTAATAGGTAAATCATATAAGAGAGCTGATACCCCTTCATGCTAATGGAAAAATGAAGGGGTTGTTGCTAACTGCCAATAAATGGCGATGACCTGGGTGAACCAGTTATCTCTGCTCATACAACTTACAATGATATAAACAAAATCTTAAAACTTATTAAAAACAATCAAAAATTCTTTATCTAAAAAAAAACCATTATTTTATTCATATTCATAAGTATAACTCAGAAATATTCCATATTTTGAAATAGAGATCTAGTTAGGGATAAACTTAAAAATATCTTGATCGAAACAAAGTACTTCATAGTAATAATAACCTGTACCATCAACATATAGAAATCTATTTTTCTGAAAACTTTCTAGAATCTGTTCCATAAACATAATTATTATTATTATATTTTTTTTAAACAATAATTCTGACTAACAACTACTATCTAGGTATGGTGTCCCAATGTGATAGTATCATTCACGAGAGCTGTCTGAAATAAGCAAGTCGGCTCGTGATGAGACCTCTTGTCTTTTAATTTTTAAATCAAAAGCCATCATCTTGGTGATCAGAAATGAAGTTATTCCAAACAACATTGATGATCATGATTAGGCCGGCTCGTGATGAGACCTCCTATTCTTCAGTTACAATTTATATTTTCTTTATTCATTTTTATCTTTTAAATTTTATAAAATGAGAGATCATTACCCAGCATGGTGACCAAATGGTAATGTCAGTCATTAATATCACCAGAAAATGAATTAGCTGGCTCGTGATGAGACCCCTTATCTTTTGGTTTTTAAACCAAAAGCCATTACTAGTTTCCTAATAATGTCATGCTAGTGATATTTGTGATTCTGATCAGACCGGCTTATTACTAAGACCTTCCATCTCTCACTTTAGCATTTTATTGACTGGAACAAATTCTAAAAATTTTCAGATTGTAAACACTTTTGAAGACTGATGGTAGAGATCTGTAAGATTTTTTCAAAAGTACAAGCTTCGAAAAAGATATTAATAAGCTATCTCCATTTTATATAAAGAAAATAAAAAGGTGAGGAATAATCAGAGTAACACTTAAAAATAGAATAATGGTAGGTCTTTTATAGATTTAAGAAATCTTGATTATCCTAAACAAATTTTTAAAAGATTTCAGTCTAGTATCATAATTTTTAGTTAACGAGCAAACTGATTATTTTTAACCAGAAGATTTATTTATTTACATTTATTTCTTCAGCTGTTAACTAAAGATTACTGACTGATTATGTACAAAAATTTGACAGTCTAAACTATTTGAATAACAGAATTAAAACTAGCTGAAAATAACAGAATGATGTTTGAAAGTTACAAAAGTTTTATAAATTTCTTATCATCCTTAATTCTTTGTACTATGACCCAGTTTATATACAAAAATATAAATTAATTGATAAACAACAAACATAGTTTATGTATAAAAATAAAAATTTATTTACAAACAGCAAACAAATTATATACATTTTAAGACAGATAATATTAACAGAAATATTTTTTCAGAATCAGTCCATTCACTGGAAATGTTTCAGACTGTCCTTCAAGTGTTTGCAATCGAAAGGTACTTGGACCTATTTTCTCAGAAATAACAAAGGGACCTAAATAAAGCTTCTAAAACTTAGTATGATCACCTTTGTCCTCATGAACTTTATCCCACTTTAAAACTAAGTCTCCCACCTGGAATTATCGATTGGAACTAAATGTTGGTCAAACCAAGACTTCATAATTTGTTGATGTTTTGAAAAGTGTTGTTTTGACTTTTATCTTTCTTCTTCAAGCTTTAACAAAGTGTTAATTCTCCTTTCCATTGCTGGAAATTCTTCATCTTGAACAGACTAAGCTAACTGTAATGAAGGTAAGAACAAATTTGGTGGTAAAATAGCTTCAGTTCCATATACTACGAAGAATGGTGAGTTACCTATTGCAGCCTTAGGAGTTACCCTGTCTGCCCAAAGGGCATTGACCAGTTTTGTATGCCAATCACGATGGTGAACTGAAATAGTTCTTTTGAGGATTTTCAGTAAATTTTTATTCGTTGATTCAGCTAAACCATTTCCATGAGGATGGTAGTTAGTTGAATACCTGATTCTTATTCCATTCTCTAAGGAAAATTGAGTTAACTCAATTGATGAAAAATATGAAGCAATATAAAAAACGAGGGAATCTGGAATACCAAATCTTGTTATGATAAAGAATTCTAAGAATAATATAACCTGATTGGTATTTATAACCCTTAATGGTGCAACTTCTGCCCAACGAGTAAAATAATAAGTTGCAGTTATTATATATTTGTGTTGCTTAGAGGAGGGAGGATTTATTGGCCCTACTATATCAATACCCCATTGCTGAAAGGGTCTTTCAACTGAAACAGGTTATAAAGGAAAAGCAGGTTTCTTAACCCTTCCTGCAGCAAGTTGACATTCCTGGCATTTTCTAACAAAAGTATAGTAATATCGAAACAAGGTAGGCGAATAATAACCAGCCCTAAGAATTTTATGCGCGGTAGTTTCTCCACCAAAATGACCTCCTGCTAGTCCAAAATGTAATTCTTTCAGAATTACTTTTGTTTCATCTTTGTCTAGACATCGAAGCAATACTTCGTCTGAATTTCTCCGAAAGAGAACATTATCAATTAATAAATAAGGAGCAGATTTCAATCTAAGTGCTGTTTTCTTTTTTGGTTTTAGGTAATCAGGAGCAGTTCCTATTTCCAAAAGTATTCTTATGTCTGTATACCAGGAATCTTGTGGTGGAGGGTAAAAATAAATTTCTCTGGTAAGTAAAACTTCATCAATGACAGTTTCAGCTTTATCATTAGGTAAATGAGCAGCTTCAGCAGCTAATTTACATAATCCTTGACCTTTGACTATCATTGAGGGTTTGATTTCTAAATCATACTCTTGAAGGGCTGTCATCCAAGGCGCTCTTTTCTCACCTAAATCCTTTTGCACTAACAAGTTTCTGACTGAGGAATAAGGGACTATTATTTTCGTTTTAGATTTCAATAAATATGGACGAAAATGTTTAACAGCTTTAAACACAGCAAAAGCTTGTTTATCAACTTCATGATAATTAAGTTCAGCACCTTTGAAATTTGAACTCATAAAGGATATTGGTACTTCGTTATTTTGCTGATTTAATTGGGTTAAGACTGCTGCATATGAAATATCGGAAGCAAAAGTATACAATATGAAATCTTTGCTAAAATCTGGACTTAGAAGGCTAGGAGCTTCTGAAATGGCTTCTAAAATTTTCTGAAATGACTCTTTTTCAGTTTGTCCCCAATTAAAAATAGCATCTTTCGTAATCATTTTCTGCAAAGGACGAATGATTTCGAAGAAAGTGGGAATGAATCTCCTAAAAAAATTTATTTTACTGAGAAATGATTGCATTGCTTTCTTGCTAGAAGGATAAGTTATCTTTGAAATGGCTTGGGTTCTTTCAGGATCAATCATGATTCCGTGCTTTGAAACCACACAACCTAATAGAATACCTTCTGAAACAACAAATATTGTTTTTTTAGGATTTAAGGATATTCCAAAATTTCTACATCGTTCAAATACCTTTCTAAGGTGATTAAGATGATCAGGTCGATGTTTAGAATATACAGTAATGTCATCCAAATAGACAATGACTGAATGGTTAATTAAGCCTCTAAAAGCAATATCCATTGCTCTTTGAAAGGTTGCCCCAGCATTGATTAACCCAAAGGGCATCTTGCGGTAAGCATATGTTCCCCATGGAGTTCTAAAAGTTGTTTTCAATTGATCATCCAGGGAGATTAATATTTGATTGTATCCTGAGAAACCATCAAGGAGTGATAATATCTCATCTCCAGATACCTTTTGAAGAATTTGTTCCATGGGAGGAACTAGGTAATTATCCTTTTCAGAAGACTTATTCAGATTTCTAAAATCTACACATAATCTAATATCCCCGTTTTTCTTCCTAACTAGAACTAAATTTTCTACCCATTGAGTATGCCTAATGGGAAAAATAATCTTGGCAGCTAACAATTTATTTAGTTCCTTCTTAATTGTTGGTTCTAGTGACGGGTGATATTTCCCTAGCTTTTGTTGAAAAGGTTTTGACTCCTGTTTAATTGGAATTATGTGTTGCATGACTTGTGTGTTGAAGGTTTTCAAGTCATCATATGTCCATGCAAATACATCTTTAAATTCTTTAAACAGTTTTATAAATGCTGTTTTTTCTTCGGGATTGCAATCCACTCCTAGATTTATAGTTTGGGGATTCAGATCTGTTCCTAAATTTATGGTTTCATACCTCATTTGAGAGCTATTAGTTTTACAATTAGGGACAGATCTAAATTTATCCTGTAGATCAAAGAAATTTTCTAATCTTAGTACTAAATTAGGGACTGGTTTTACCTTTTCAGAATCTTTTTCAACTGAACAAAAATCATTTATTACCAAAAAATCCTGCAGATTTTCATCATGAGTGACCTCATCTATGGCTGAATCTTTAAAGGTATCCTCGTTCATCAGAAAATTCAGCACCTGCACATCATTGTCAAATACACGCCCATTAAAAATATTATCTGGTATGGAAGGCCTAAAAATCAATTCAACTGAAAAGAAATCTGAAGTAACATTTTCTGATGGGATTAACTTTGATGCTACATTTGCCAACAAGTCTGCTTCTTGATTTTGACTTCTAGGAACATAAATTATATTAAATGCATCAAAATGTGAGATAAGGTTCCATACCTCTCGTTGATAACTCTGTAAATGTTCAGATAGGCAGTGAATGGAGTTACGAACCTGTCTGACAATGATTTCGGAATCACTGTATGCAATTAACTCTTTGATGCCCAAATCAATTGTTTTTTTCAAACCTTGTATTAAAGCTTCATATTCCACAGTATTATTTGTACAATTAAATTCCATCCTACAAGCTATACATGTTTTATTTCCCTGAGGGTATACCAACAAGCAACCAGCTCTAACTCCTTGTTTGGATTTCGCACCATCAAAATATAAAGTCCAAATAGAACTATTCACAACCACTTTGCTTTCTATAATATTCACAATATTCAGATTATCTACATCATTAATGGTTTCCTTGAATGAAGAGTTAGGAAAAATAGATGTCACATTTCTAATTTCAGATTGCTGTTTATTTTCGGAAAAGGCAGAACTTTCAGCTTTAAAATTACCAAATCCCAATTCATACATGTAATTTCCCATAATGCAATCTAAAAATAAAACAGGTTCGCTAGGATCATGCAGTTCTGTGACAGTATGTTTCATATATCTTTCTCTATTTATCTTTATCTGATTTGACTTTCCATTCTTAGGTAACCATAATGTTGACCAGTCTGTGGAAAAGAATCCATTCAGTTGTTGAGACTAATCCCTACTTAAAAATAGCCCATATGCATCTGGAATATCTGCAACAACAATATCTATAATTTGATAAACCGAAGGGTTACAAGCAATCTTGACTAGGACATATTTCATTTCCCCTACAACCTTCACATTTGTCCTGTCTAATTGAGTTATTTGAGAATTTGATGGGACATATTTCCCATTCAACTTCTTGCATACTGATAAAGGCATGATATTGGAGGATGCTCCAGAGTCTACCATGCAATTATGAACATTCCTATTGAAAATCTCAAAGGTAAGCAAGAATGGAGGTGTGGTTGATTTAGAATTCTTACCTATAAGCGAGGCCTTGTCAGCCGTTGCTTTTCCTTTTTCAATTGCTGATGAATCATTATTAGAATTGTTTGCAGCAACATTTTGTTTTGCATTAGGAATAATTGAACTCATGGCGGGATTTATAACATGACTATTAGGCATTGGGTAGATTTGAAGAAGGACGTACATACTGATGTTTGCACGTGTCTTCTTTAAATCTTCAATTATATCATATTGTAAATATAATTTTGGAGCATTTTGAATGGGCTGGGTAATTTTGGTTGATTGAGTCTATTTGCCAGATTGAGCTTGTTTATTAGGTTGTGAATTATTGTTGTCATTATTTGTAGTAGAACTTGACGAAGCTCCAGGAGTGTTTGTGAATGCTCTACTACGAGTATTATAGGCATGTTGTCCTGTAGGCGGACTTTTACTCTCATATTCTTTCACAAGACTGTCCCAGAAATGACCGTTAACTTGTTGAGGTTCTTTTGATTCTTCATCATTTTCTGATTCCTCTTCTTCTTCGTTTTTAGTTATTTCTTGATTAGAAGGAGTCACAGATAAAGATAAAACAACTCGAATTGTATTGAAAATCTCTTCATTTGCTGCTATGTCAGGTGGTGTGTTTTTATTATTTGTATTCGGGTTTTGTCTAAACTGATTTATGAAATATCCCCTAGAAGGAGAAGCCTTAGAATTGGTTTTATTTAACCCTACAACCTCATTGGTTAATGTTCGAATAGCATTTTGCAGCTTTTCTATATCAAATGCTTTGTCTTTTTCTGAATTGAGTTTTTTAGTCTTCCTACGGGGAAAAGTGTCAGATTTCCCACTCCTATCTGGTTCATAGGACATATAATCTTTCTCAACTTTAATGGCTTCCTCAAAAGTTTCTACTAATGTTGGTTTCCCAACTCTCTTAACGAACATCCCATAATATTTTGGTAAAGATGACGTATAATTTTCAATAATTATATCCTCGGGTGGTTGAGAAGCAATTGGAATTTTATTTTTAATGTTAGAAACCTTTGATTTAAATCTTTGATTCTTTCTTTAGCCTCCATTTTAATCCTATATAACTCTAAGGCTAAAAGAGCAGGTGTTTTATCTTCCCCAAATTTATCTAAAAAGGCTTTATTAAATTCACCCCAGTTTGTGATTGATCCTTGTACTAACGAAAAATACCAAGTAGAAGCTCTTCCTTTGAAAGTTAAAGGAAACGATCGACAAACTACATCTTCATGCTGAACATTCAAGGTTTGAACAACTAACATGAATTTTTCGACATGCACTTCTGCAAGTTCTTTGTCATCAGGATTAAACTTAGGGAGGATTTTGTCTGAGTGTTTAGGCAAAGGATGTTGCACACCAGGGACAGCTATAGCAGCTGTTCTTAGCCAAGGGAGTTGTGGATTAGGTGGATTAGGTGGAGGATTGCCTCCTCCCCCTACAGGTATGTTTCCTGCCATTGGAATTCTTTCAAAACTTGAAGAACTTCCTGAATTGGATGCTCTTGGACTATCAGGTGGTGATTCAGGAGGAGAAGGTGGCTGATCAAAACCGCCTTCTGTAGTAAGTCTTCTAGCAGTGTTTGTTTGAGTAGTTTGTCTCTGATGACTTCTAATTTGATAACGTGGAGTGCTATCAACTTCTTGAAAATCCTGAGTAACTACGTTCAATTGTGGATTAAGTCGTTGTTGCCTACGAAGACCATAATCTATTGGAGACACACCAAGTTGATTGGCATATGCTCTTGTAAGAATATGTTGTGATTCTTCCAAAGTTTGAGTGCTTTGTTCAGGAGTAAGTGGAGATGTGATATGATCACGTTCGAGGATGCTCCTAACAGTGTCTATAAATAGTGATCTGCTGGTTTTCGGAGGATGTTGGCTAATTGAAAATTTATCATTAGTTTTCCCTGCCATTAATCATTAACAGGCCCTCCTTATAGCGCCATTTGTTGGCCCAATTTTCTGACCTAGGCCAACAAGGAGATTATTCCCACACAATCAGCTTAAAGTAGCGTCCGGTGTGTTTGGAGTAGCAAAATCTCGCAGGTTATGGTCCTGCTACCAACTGAATTTTTCTCTTAAGGAGAAACTAAAATTCAGCAAAAAATATATCCTAATGTTATTTCTGTCTAACTAAACTCTAAAAATCATTTTCAACTACCTAAGGTATCCTACAATTGCTTTCTTAAGGAAAGTCTTTGATTTTTTAAGAGTTTTCTAAGAATTACACAAATTTAACAACTGTTAAATGTAACTATACTATGATAATAATAACTATACTATCCTAACTGTCCTATCTATCCTATCTTAGCTGAGAGGGATTTTAAATATTATATTAATTATTAATTAATGTAAAATGAACAGAAAGATAAAGGGTAGGATCTAAATAGAAATATTTAATCCATACACACTAAATCATTCTGCTACAAAATAACTTATCAGAAAAACTGAGATAAACAATTACTTCAAATTTTCTGAAGTGTCTAATTAATTAATAACTAATAACCAACATCAGATATTTGAATAAGAGATAATGATCAGTATGAAATCACTGTAAAAATACAAATGATATCTAACAGACATGAATATATATCCTTATATCTTGAATTTACAGTAGAAACACTAGTAAATTCAGTCACAACGACATATTAATTCAAATATAATATTGAGCTGACAAAGTGAAATACGGATTAATAATCACAAGCATAACCAAGTACACTGTATTTATATTAAAATAGAAGATTATATACTGAAATATAAAGAGTATCCAAAATAATACCAGTCACGATATCAACTTTGAGACTTCCAGTCACATCCCATATCCAAAGATAAAACTTCAGCCAGGAACAAAACTAGCATCAAAATAGTATTTCAAGTATATTTACTTCAGTCACTCCATCCTCTTTACAATAAGTTTTTCAAAGTTTTAATAACAAAGGCTAATAAATGATTTTCCTCGTTCTATGCAACTAAAGCTAAAAATAAACCATCAAGTCCATTAACTATCAAACATCTAGGACTTAATGCTTTTAATTATCTTCTTCAATAGTGCACCTGTCATATGAATCATCGATTCTGTAACTGCTTTCTTATCTTCAAATGTCAATTTGTCCATGCAACAACTGTTATTTGACATCTAGCATCTAGATCATTCGATTTTGGAACAACTTCATCACTTGCTGGAAAAATATAAATGAGGAGAACATCATCAAAATCGAGGATCCATTTAATTATGACACCTGAAACATTTGCTAGCTTAAAGGGACTGGCCAATTCATGGCTGGTTCAAAATTCTAGTCTCTAATGAATAGCCACGTCTTCCAACTGAAATCTAGGATATTAGACACGTCCTGAAACTGTGTAGGATGGCGATGACATGCCCACCTGTTTCAAACAAACAAAAGCATCTTATTAAAAACTATTTATAACAGGAGAAAGGAAAGAAACTATAATTTAAATGTGTGCCTGTAAAATCTACGATTTTATAGGCATGCACAAAAGGCTGTCATTACCTGTAAATCATGTAACCGAAAATGGAAATAATCATTAAGCTCTCTTTTGCAAATCAACCACTTCCCTGATCGGGGTCGGAAAAAATATGACCTAAAATATGGGCGGGAAAGCTCTCAATCGGAAGTCGGAAGGACATAGACATCGGCAGATGAGTGCTTTGCATAGCCGCAATGATGGAAGATAAAATACTATGGTCATGCGACTAAAAGGCCAGCCCGCATCGGTGGACAACACGCTTTACATTTCGGGTGATTAGTTGCTTTGGGAGCTGCAACGACGGAACGCAAAGGACATCACGCCCCACCGTGTAAGGTCTGAATCGGAAGAGAAAACAACTAAAGTATCGGAAAGGTTGTTCTTTCTGCGGCCGCAACAGCGGAAGATAAAAGTCAAGGATCGACGAAACAACAAAGAGGAGCTTGAAAGGTCAATACAATAATCGGGGGGGGGGGGATTCGTAGTTTGCCATCTGCAACTGCGGAGAAAGTAGTAACAAAATGTTTTGATGTGAAAACCAAAAGTTAGCCGATGGAGACAAGTGCATTGGAAAAATTTAGTTGTTTCAATCACCGATGAGTTTATGATCCACGGAAATCATAGTGGGATCGTTATCAACCGTTGCGAATGTTTAGTAGACTGTCCTTCCGATGACCAGGGCATTTGACCACCGATGAACGACGGAGGGAGTTAGACATTCTAGCCGCCGAAACATCAGAAATTTTGATAAAACTATACATATGAAAATTTCAAATGATACTCATTTATTTTCTTTTCACTAACTATATATATACAATTTCACAAAATAATGATAAGATATTAAGTTACAAATGGGATATGAACCTTTAGGTTTAATAATAGTTTTAATCTAATAATTCATCTTTAGTTCTAGGATTTTTAGAACTTAAACTATCTTATCAATAACCAGCATCAAACAAATTCAAAATGTGTTTTCGTTGAACCCCAATTAGCATACTATATCCCTTTAAGTTTTTAACTCAATACATATAATCAAATAGATTAATAAATAAAATTGATTATACAAAAATTTATGAAACTTACAGCTGCTAATTATCAAGTTTATAAAAATGTTTTCATCAGCTTCTAATATGTTACTTGACTCTTCTACAAATGAGAGTACTTTCAGAATCGAAGATTCTGAAGGCACTCTTTATAATTTTTAATAGGTAAATCATATAAGAGAGCTGATCCCCTTCATCCTAATGGAAAAGTGAAGTGGTTGTTGCTAACTGACAACAGGTCCTCACCATTCTTACCTTGGAATTTTGGAATGTACGAAGGAAGCTTGGCAAGGACAAACGACCATGTCAGATCATGAGAAACCAGATCATTGGTTAACTTCGATAAGTCAGGTATATTCAAAGTAGCTAAGAAAGGGAGCCTAGGTTGTGCCATTTCATTCCACACTCCATGACAGGATTGATCCATATAGGGTTGTTGGTTGTAGAGATCGTGGCCTTGGACAGTTAGATAGTAACCTCCTATCATTTGACCCATAAAAAGATACATGGGGATACTATAATTAGGAATACCTTAAGACCGGGGTGCTACATAGCCATAATTATAAGACTAATAGGATGGTCGTCCCCCAGACACATAAGGAGGTACATAACCCCATGACATAGCATAATCGACAGATGAGGGGACCAGATGGCTATAAGTAGTACTCTGTCCTGAAGAACCACGTAGATTGTAAGGAGGGTGTGTCATGAAAAATGCATTTGAAGGAACATGTATAGAAGACGATGGAACATATGATGGAATATATGAGGTACCTCCAATGTTCACATGTCTAGGGTCACCTCTGCTAGATGGGATCTAGTGGTATTCCTAGATGAGGTATAAGGAATTCCTCCCACAAAGGGTGTGGAAGGTGCAATATGACCACTACGAAATTGATCGGCATGGAACAAAATGGTAGTGCCCCAAGGCACACCACTAAGACCAACACTAGCATTGATGGAAGATGACAACAAACTGTCATTCATATCTAGCATACCAAATATAAAAGGGCAAGTGCTAGAGGGAACATGATGAGTCTCACCACTCAACCTTTGAGGAGAATATCATCGGTTAGTATTTACATAATATGAAAACTGGGATCATGCATTATATGATGTACCAACCTCAAAAGGATCAGTTTCTTCCAGAGTCCCATATACACCGAATAACACATTTCTCATCTCGAAGGACGAATAAGGTGGGGATTTTGAGATCTCATATGCATGACTCATGATGAGACCAGTGTGTGAATCACAGTGAGTATGAGTACACCTAGATTTTCTAAATCTCTTCCATGAAGGAGGAGGATACGTAGAGGGAAGAAGGTTTGCTAACAATCGAGAATGGCGATATTCCTTTCCTCGATCCATGATGACTCCAAAAAAATAAAGAGATTCAACTAATTACGAACCCTAGAGAAATATGGAACACACAGAGCACACTCCTAAGATAATCTAAGTCAAAATGCAAGCAATCCAAGGGGAGGATAAATGAGCTCCTGAATGTAGAAGGTATGTCTCACCTAGTGGAGGCTTGAGACTCCCACGGGGACTTCACTTACTGAACCTCTCACATAGCACGTGCGATCGTGAGATATTAAAGAATACCCTTAATTTCCAGAGATATTGACCCAAACTCTTTTTGTTGAAACCCCCTCCCAATACTTAAAACCTCCTCCCCACTCCTTTTTATANGCCCCCATGGAGACTCCCATACACTACAAGTGGAGGTGTGTAACCAATTATAGTGGCCCTCAGCTTCAACAAATAAAGAGGTTGTGCTATCTGACCCCTACCTGGCCATGACACTCATAGAATAACCTCTGCAAGTACCCCCTGCGATACCTAGGTAAGGAAACTAAGGTCACCCCAATAACCAATGCTCAGGCCAACAATTACAGGAGGGATCTATCATATGGGTAGGGTAGAAAATCCTGAAGCTCGAAAGCACCAAAGGTATCCCAAAATCCCCCAGATACGAATAAGATCCTGGAAATATCTCTGGTGTTGCACAGAGAGTGGCAAGGGGATATCCCCACAACAAATGTGTATGATACCTCATGCTTAACTCCTCTATAAGAGGAGCCTCTTGAGAACACCAATTATACCAAGGATTTAACTCTCTCACCTAGACAGACACCTACTTGTTTTGTTTAGTAGTCTTGGAGAAATTTACTCACAAAAACCTATTCCAAGACTCTAAAACCTAAGCTTGTTGATGTACCTTATCAAATAAAAATGCGTAATTCATTTTAAATTAGGCATTCATTGTAGAGGGTGTGATTATTCAACAAAAATGACCATGCAACCAATGATCATATGAGTCAGTAGTGAAAGTAAATATGCACACCTAACAAACAATTCCAAGTGGAATTTTGTCTTTAAATGTGAAAAAAGGGTATGCCACTACATGGGATGCATATTTTTCCTTCAAATGATAATGCAACCATTCCTATATGAAAACCTGACTACTAATAAACTAAGAAACCCTATTGCAAGTACTATTCAAATGCAAAAATGCATGAACATGACAAAAATAAAATATTATTGTATTTTTGAAATAAATGATATGTAAATGCAATAAAAGACTCTACAACTCCCAGAACCTGCAACAACTATCATACATCAGCCAAGCAAGACACTAAGATAAAATAGATCTAATGCACTCATACCAAAACAAAAAGGAAACAAGATGACAAGAAAAACTTCCAACTAAGAAGCAAATAAAAAAGGTCTCTAGTAAAAAAAAGGCAGTAGACAAACTACAAAAGCATCCAAGAAGACTCAGAAACATTCATCATCCACCCAACATATCTCAAACATCCAATTCAGACTCAAAAGATGGGTATACGTGACTATTTACAGGAAACCTGCATGTATACGCAGCTGTTCAGACAAAACTCATGTGTATACGCAGCTGTAAAGAAAACACTCACGTGCATCAAGAGAAATGGGGTAAAATTATAAGCTAAGACCTAAATTACTTTAACAGGACACTATTGGGAAAACATAATTTTGGAACCAACACAGAAACATAGAGAAACAAAGAGAAATTCAAGCACATTGTGCACCCAATCCTGAAAGAAAAAAAGGAACCTCCCTAGCGGAGTCACCAATTTTGTTATGGAGAGAAACTTCCTATGGCTTGGGGTAGAACAGAATAGAATGAATGACAATATAAATAAATCCATTTCAATATGGAAGAGAAACAAATGCTACTAACACTAAGGGATACAGAACATACCTTATTCCAGACGGTTGATGTATATCCCCATTTAGATTTTCCAACACACTTGTATTTATGATTCACTCTCAACAATAGCAAACAAGAAAAGCATGATATATGTTAAAGTGTTAGTAGCATATATAAATCCAACATGTATAAAAAAATATAACTACATCCACGGATAAAATATTCGACCCAAGTTCAACAAACCCACAAGACCAACAAAACACCCAAATATATCATCCCGACAGAGCAAGCTCAGTTGGCAACACCTGTGATGCAAGAACAGTCTCACTTGATATATCTTAATGGTAAAATACGAGAACCATGTTTTTGTAGTCGGCAAGGAATTATAGTCCTCTGGCATGCCACCAAGGAGCTAGACAGAGTCAGGAGGTTGGAGTTTTTTACTAACTCGACAATGACGCAATTGTGTGACACAACCATAGTGCGACACAGCCAGCGTGTGATACAGACTTTCCCTTAACAACTTATCAACAAAAGGAATCGAAACTGTATAAAATAATTTCAATGTTACTGCGCATTCTAACCGCCTTAATATTATGACAGTGGCGCAACTATGCGATGCTGATTATTCCTTAACAATAAATTCTAGTGGCACGAATGTATTACAACTTAATAGCAAATGAGCATGAAATGATACACAATTCTTTGACTATTCTTTATCCATTCATTCATTCAACTACTTTTATCAATATTGCGACATTTACTTAAGAAATAAACATAATCAATACAAAATAACCCAAAAATATTCAACAAGCACATTCATTCGACACAAGATGTAACATGGAAACCCAACCGAGAAAAACCACAAAGGTTCTCTTCATATGGCATGAGAAATATATGGAACCTTTCAGTCTGTGACTTGACTGCATACTGTTTGAGATATTTATTTTCAGCTCAAACTCTTTCTTGCACTCATACTCTCTCCTCTTATTATGCTTTCTTTTACTACTATTGATCTGCACATAGCCTGGATCGACTCTTCTACTCTACTATCCGCGCACTCAGCTACATAATGACTCCTACTGTTCGGAAACCCTTCTACAAAATGGTTTATACGGCTCAACAGCCTTCAACAACACTACTATCAGACTTCTCTATGATTTTCTCAATTATTTTCTAACTTTGGAAACCTCAGCAACCCTTATACATTGTTGGATACTTTTCCTCACTCTCACAACCTAGGTTCAACAAAACCACAAGACCAACAAAACACCCAAAGATATTGGCCCAACAGAGCAAGCTCAGTCGACAACACCTGTGACGTAGGCGTAGTCTCACCCAAGATATCTTAATGGTAAACTACTAGAACCATGTTTTCATAGTCGGATAGGTATTACAGTTCCTTGGTGCGCATCCAAGGAGCTCAACAGAGTGAGAATTTTGGAGTCTTTTTACTAACTCGATAGTGGTGTAGTTGTGCGACACAGCCATAGTGTGACACATCTAGTTTGTGACACGAAATTTCCATTAACAACTTATCAGAAAAAGGACTCGAAACTACATAAAATACTGTCAATGTTACTGCGCATTCTATCCGCCTTAATCTCGCGACATCGGCACAACCGTGCGATGATGATTATTCCTTGACAATAAACGATAGTGGCACGACTGTATTACAACTTAATAGTAAATGAGCATGAAATAATACACAATGCTTCGATGATGCTTTATTCATTCATTCATTCAAATGCTTTAATGAATATTGTGACATTTACTTCAGCAATAAACATTATTAATACAAAATAACCCACAAATATTCAACAAGCACATTCATTTGACACAATATGTACCGTGGAAACCCAACTGGGAAAAACACAAAGGTGCTCTTCATCTGGCATGAGAAATATGGCACCTTTCAGTCTACGACTTGACTGCATATTGTTTGAGATATATCTTTTCAGCTCAGAATCTTTCTTTCTCTCATGGTCTCTACTCTTATTATGATTTCTTCTACTCCTACTGATGTGCACACATCTTGGATCGAATATTCTACTCTACTATCTGCACTCAGCTGCAGAATGACTCTTACTATTCAGAAACCCTACTACGAAATGGGTTCCGTGGCTCAACAACCTTCGACAACACTACTATCAGACTTCTCTCTGATTTCTTCAATTATTTCCTAACTTCCGCAACCTCAGCAACCCTTATACAAAATGGGTTCTTCCTATTTATAGATTCTACAAGACCCCACAGGGTCGACTAGGTACAACTCATTTATTACAGTCATAAATAGCCACAAAAACGTCTTTCAATACATTTATTACAGTCCATAACTAGCCATAGAAAGTCCATAACTAGCCGTAGAAACGCCTTTCAATACATTTATTATAGGCCATAACTAGCCGCAAAAACATCTTTCAATATTCCACAGCCTCTAGTACCTACAGTCTTCCTATCCTATCGCTTTCTAGCCTTTACTTTTTTGCTTTCCTGCAGATTTGATTTTCCTTCGTCGCACTATTCCTCGTTGTAGCGTCCTCTCTTCTGCACTTCCTTTCCTTCCTTTACCTTCCTTTACTACGTCGCACGCCCATTTTTCCTTACTGCACATGTGCGTCTATTTCTTCCTTGTGCTCTTTATTGACCCAACAACAAGGTGGTAACAGGGTTACCAGATCTAAATATTGATCATAAGGGAACTTGCAAAAGATGTGCAAGAGGAAAGAACATCAAGTATCCCTTTCTGAAAAGTGAAACAAAAACTAAAGGTACATTGGAACTAACGCATTCTGATATATGTGTTCCTATTCCTTCCATATCTTTAAGTGGATATGAGTATTATGTCACATTTATTTATGACTATTCAAGAAATACTTGGATATACTTCTTGAAGAACAAGAGTGAAGTGTTCGGGAAATTCGAGGAATTCAAAGCCTTGATAGAGAACCACTCAGAAATAAGAATCAAGACATTGAGATAAGATAATGGCGGAGAATACACTTCAAATGAATTTGAAGCATTCTGTAAGGAGGAAGGAATCAAGAGGAAACTAACCACTCCCTATAATCCCCAACAGAATGGTGTTGTAGAAAGAAAGAATAGAACTATTATAGAAGCAGTGAAGACCATGCTTCATGACCAAGACCTCTCCATGAACCTATGGGCTGAAGAAGCAAGAACAACCATATATGTGTATAATAGATTATCTCAGAGTGTTATTGGATTCAAGACTCCTGAAGAGATGTATATAGGAAAGAAACCTGAAGTGAGCCATCTCAATATATTTGGTTTCCCAATATATGTACATATTCCAGAAGAGAATAGAACTAAGTTATATCCCTCCGGAAAGAAGGGAATATTTGTTGGATACTGTGAAGTCTCCAAATCCCTCAAGATCTACATCTCAGGATTCCATCATATTGAGATTACTAGGGATGTAACATTTGACGAAGAGAAATCTAGAAGGTGTCAGCTTGAAGAAGTACATGAAGAGGATATACCTCCCAGAATGGTAGAAGTTGAACCCACTCCTAAAATAATAGCATCTGAAGATCATGATATGATAGAACCTCATGAACCCCCTACTATGGATATCTCTCGAAAGAGAAAACTTGCTTGTGTAAGAGAAATCATACAAGAAGGAGAGAGACATGGAGCTCTAGAAGGCTCCATAAGAATAAGAAAAAGATCAAATTCATACTCTAGTTACATAGCTTTAATGTGTGACCTTATAGATCAAGAACCCACCAGCTATGAAGAATTTGCACAGAAGAAAGAATGGGTAGAAGCAACGACAAAACAATACCAGTTGGTAATGAAGAATAATGTTTGGGATATAGTACCCAAACCAAAAAACAAAAGTGTGGTATCTTCGAAATGGATCTACCAGATAAAACATGTTGTTGATGGAAGTATTGAAAAGTACAAGGCAAGATTACTGGTTGGAGGATTCTCTCAGAAAGAGGGGATTGATTATGAAGAGACATTTTCTCCAGTAGCAAGGTACACTTCCATCAGAACCATCATGGCACTTGCTTCCATGATGAAGTGGGATCTACACCAGATGGATATAAATACATCCTTCCTTAATGGTGTGATTGAGGAAAAGGTTTACATCAAACAACCACAAGGATTTTAACTCGAAGACGGGGTGACTCATGTATGCAAGTGGAAAAAGGATCAATATGGACTGAAGCAACCTCCTAGAGCTTTGTATAGTAGAATAGATAGCTTCTTGAAAAGATTGGGCTTTACCAAGAGTAAAGATGACCCTAACCTTTACATGAAGGTTATGAATGATGAACCTATCATACTATTACTGTATATGGATGATTATTTCTGACAAGAAATGGGAAACAAATCACATATTGCAAGAAGAATCTAGATGAAGAATTCAAGATGAAATATATTGGATTAATGCATTATTTCCTAGGGCTGGAAGTGTGGTAGAGCCCAGAAGGAATATTTATAAACCATGGAAAGTATGTAGTAGAAATCTTGAAAATATTTGATATGTTGGATTGTAAAGCCATGTACACACCCATGGACACCAACCTGAAGTTGTTATATGATGAGTCATCAGAGTGAGTGGACATGAATCAGTACAGACATATCATTATATCATTGATGTATCTAACGAATACAAGGCCAGATATATGCTTTGATGTGAACACCTTAAGTCAGTATCTAGTGAAACCTAGACGGGTTCACCTAATAGCTACAAAGCATGTGATGAGGTACCTAAAAGGTACAATAGACTTGGGACTTTACTATGGTAGAGACCATGACTATAGATTATATGGATATATGGATTTAGATTGGGCAGGAAGTGTCGCAGATAGGAAGAGCACCTCAAGTGGATGTTATTGTCTAGGATCCTCCATGATCTCATGGTTTAGTAAGAAATAGTCCATTGTTTCTCTCAATACAGTTGAATCAGAGTACATAGAAGATTTATCCACTATTTACAAAGCGATATGGCTTCAAAAACTGATGTCAGGATTATTTGACATAGAGTTGGACACCATAGTGAATCTTTTTGACAACCTGAGTTGCATAAAGATGACAGAGAATATTGTGTTCCATGATAAATCAAAGCACATAGAAATATGATATTTTTATATAAGGAATATGGTACAAAAGGGAGCTATCAAGCTCCATTATGTGAGTACTGATGAGAAAATTGTTGATGTACTGACCAAGCCTCTATCTCAAGTAAAGTTTGAATATTTCTGTGACAAGCTTGGTGTAGTTCGAAAAGAATTTCCTCACAAGGAGGAAAAATTATGATACTACAAATGATGAAGATATGGAATCTCTTCAAAAGGAGGGACAAGTCGAAGATATGGACTCCCCTCAGAAAGGATGAGAAAGTCAAAGATATGAACCCACCTCAAACAAAGGGGGAGCAGGTTGATAATATGGATCCTCCTAAGAAAGGGGGAGTAGTGATAAGAATGACATCGATGATGGCATGACAGTGATGATGACAAGGTCCAACATTCAGTTATGGACGATAATATCCTCTCTTGACGATGGCAGGTATAACACTATGTTCATGAGAGTGGTCCTTACTAAGGATGTCCCTGCAGATTTTACTCTCACATGGAGGGTACCCACATTCATTTGTGGATACTGTAGAATCACACTCACTTAGGAGTGTTCCTAACCTCAGTGGTAAGTATTCTCTACGATGAGTCCTCATGGATGACAGAGCTGGCATTTTGTATGCGATCGATATCTTCGTTGTAGACAATACTCTTGTATGGAGAGTATACCTACATTTATATGTAGACACCATAGAATAACACTCGCTTGGGAGTGGTCCTAGCCTTAGTGGAAAGGATTCTCTATGATGAGTCCTCATAGATGTCATAGTATAACACTCACTTTGGAGTGGTCCTTACATCAGTGGTAATGACGTTCTACGATGAGGGCCAACATTTTGTATGCGAGCGAGATCTGTTCTGCAGACAATACTCTTGCATGGAAGAGTATGTCTACACGTGTTTGTAGACATAGTAGTATAAAACTCACTCAGGAGTGGTCCTAACCTTATTGGTATGGATGGTCTATGATGAGTCCTTATATACAACAGGGCCTACATCTAGGTGCGGTCAAGATCTACATTTAATTGTAGACAATTCAGCTGGTCGATACTATAGACTAGGCTAATGGAGGATTGCATCATCCTTGGACCTATGTCCTAAAGTGATAGGGATGGATCATCCCACAAATAGATCATGTGTATTGCAGGTAGTGTAGCGGTGAAGGATCAAGAAGATCGAAGTGCGTCTGCAAATGCAAAGGATCGAAATAATCGAAGTGTTGTTGCTATGAAGGATCAAGAAGATCAAAGTACTGATATGAAGGATCGAATATCAAAGTGCTTCTAGGAAGAATCGAGAAGATCAAAAGTGCTGAAAACAATCGAAGATCAGAGTACTGCTACAAAGGATTAAGAAGATCGAAGCAAAGGATCGGAATATCAAATTATTGTTGCAAAAGGATAAAGCGATCATGTGATACAAAGTTGAAGACATTGAAGAATGATGAAAAATTCCTATGATGTATAGATGTATTACCTCGATACTGCCAAAGATACTGTCTCTCAGTTTTTCTATAGTCTATGATGATGTTTTCAATAGAATAACCTTATCATTAAGGGGGAGTGCCGAAATATTGTATCTTCAAAGGATATTCTAAATGTATTTTAATGATGTAACCTAAGGGATATGTTATTATTCCTCCATCGCGGTGTCACTATTGTAATTGGTCATCATAGAGTCATGAGTTAAAGCCTCCATTGTAATTCAGGTCATTAGTACCCTAATGAATAATATAAAATACTGTTTTTAGTCTTCCTAGGTGAAGTCGACCCAGGCAATTTAGTGGGGCCGACTTGTTTAGGGTAAAAGTAAGTTGGATCAATGTGTATAAATAGGAGAGTTGTGCTTCTTATTTGAACACAGAATCACTCGCTTGTGTAGCGCATAGGAGAGAGAGGGACATATCAGAAAGGAAGAGAAAACGTGTTTTGGGGTTTTATCTTATACATCTTATACAGAATAATTTTTGTTGTGTTTTCTTCCCCTTGAGGGTTTCCCGGGATAAATAATGTTTCTATCTTGTGATTGTGTTTCTTTCAGTGATTCTACATATGCTACTGTTGTGAATTTGAACACTAAATCTTAACACTAAACCTGCTATTTGGGGTTACAATTTGCAAGAGGATTTCATGTTGAAAGCATGCATGCATTAGAGGAGTTGAGAAAAAATGCCTATATGCACCAAAAAATACCACAATAATAAAAATATGCAGGTTTACCAACTCAATGACCTTGAAAAATATACTTATGGGTTGCTTTGTACTTTTTCCCTAGAAACCACAATTATTCTTTGTAAATATTATGGCTCCCATAGTATATGTAAGAACAACCTTTGTCATCCTCATGTTCTAAATGTCTAAGAAATTGAAAGCTTCAACCAGGTGATATAATTTTTTTTCTCAACATCTCATGTACATCTATCATTCAATCTTATACAAAAATATAGTTTGTTTCAACCTAGAAGATGTTTACAAGCATTGTTTTGGATTGGGTCTTCAATATCTATAGAGGAAGGGGTTACTAAGTTGAAATAGTTTTCTTCCTCTAATGTAATTTTTGCTTAACGTATCTTATAAGATTCTTGTTCTTAGCAATGAAAATACAAAAGTTTACAACAAACATTCATTATATAGAACCAACCCATGCTTATTGCATTATCAAACGAAAATTCTTGGCCATCCCATTATCATGGGTAATCACTGTAGTGGGTATTTCTCCCAAGCTATGTGCAGAAGAACTAACTTTAGATCGTTGTGATTGTAAGGAAGAGTTCAACAGAAACATTAAAATCAAACTAAACTAATAACTGAAAGAAAATATTTTTTTATCATTTTATCATGTATATCGGCTACACTAATGCAAATAAACAAAACAATAAACACACCTTTCTCCTATAAGATGGGCAACCGTAGCCGTCCTCGGAAGTGGTTCCGCAACTCCATGGGTTGGTTCTCTAGTTGTCTCCATGGACAGCTGTCAAACGAGGAATGGATCCAAAATGGGTACAGAGAATGTCTCAACATACACCGTAGTAAATGGTATGGTAACGGGACTGATGCAAGGGGAGTATGTGGAATACCTGAGAGCACAAATGTCACAGCTTAACCACAAGTGAATGAGAAAAAGGTGTTTTGGGAGAGCCCTTCATAATGTATTTATAGTATGGTCCTAGGGTTTTTTTGACCTAAGGTGGTGACCCATGGTATTTATCTTTGGATTTTTTACCCTTTCTCTTTTTTAGGGTTTTGGAACCCTTTTTAGGGTTTTTTTACCCTTTTTGGGAGAGAGTGAGGGTAAACCATACTAAATAATGATGTTTTAGACCATTTTTGGTGGAAATACAATTGTGAAGGTCAAAAGTAAGGGAAATATGGTAGAGATATGATGTATGTATATGGTTTATACCATGGAGAGCTAGGTGAACACTTTTTAGCGTTAACATATTGCACTTTATGTGTGAGGGCAGGAGCTCATCGTATGGCTGATAGACATCATAGGATCATGGGAATAATGGTGACAATAGTGGAGATATTGGAGAGAACCGCAGAGAAGTGGATATTCTTCGTTCAAACTATGGTGGCTTTTGGTTTTTTATTATGGGTTCTAAAAAATGGATGAGATACATATAATGTGTGACATGTATATGGATGAGGCGGGCATACCCATGCTTGTAACAATGCCAAAAGAATAAATAATGGGATCAAGGATAAAAAACATGGGATCCAATCAATACATATACAAATGATGATACATAATGGTGGCCTCAATGGGAGGCTGAAAACAATGCTGATATGAAGAACTAATACATAGCAACAATGTCATTCTCATGGAATGCAATATCATCACAACTGATGCTCTACTAAATCTAGAGGTGTACATATATATGGAATCAATGACTGAGAGTCAGAATCTCTGTGGCACAATGTGCAGAATCAAGTACTAGAAATACATGGAAGTACAACATTGGCGACTTTTGAACACTGTCTCCAATGCAACCCGAAAATCACAAGGGACAAGAAACTGGGTGGGTCCCATAGTAGACTCACCAATGTGCTAGAGTCAGGTAAAAAATGGGGTCTTCAACCAAATAATGAACGGAACAATACCATGTACAAAACTCAACGGTGCAATGATGTAGCTGAAGTCAAGCACTTGAGACACAACCATTCCGGGAGGAACTAATGACTCCTCTCAAGTGGTCTAAGGAACTCATTAATGAGGTGGATGAAACTAGGATACAAGGACCTATGGTTCTATCGTCTGGAATAGATGTGCTGATGTCGACTGAGGGATACCTGCAACTAATCAAGGAAATGATGTGTCCTTGACTAGAAGCATGAGGGGGATAACCAAAGATGTGGAACAATATAGGGACTGACACACTGAATGGGGGAACAGGGGCAGGGGGAGTATAGGGGACTCAAACTTCCCTTTTTTAGAGTATGACGGAAAGGATGACCTAGAAGCAAATGAAACTAACTCATGGGAGAGGGATCATAACTATAATACCAAGAAGATAACTACAAATGGAAAATATTGAACGAGGTAACTAGACTAGTGGCCCTCCAGGGGATCCAATGAAGACTCATCACAGAATACTCTGAACAAAGGAAACCCAATAGGGGGATGTTGTCATACTGTGATATCATATGGGTGGCACCTAAAGACACCATTTGGGCCATCTTCATGGTTTAAGGAGAACGAAAAAGGGTTAGAAGTGAGCTCACTATGAGATGATATTGTGGATTTTTAGAGCCCAAGAAAGTAAATGCTCAATGGTGTCTTCATTTTTAGAGAGTATGAAAACAGGAAGAAGACTCCAATGCGGTCTCTTTTTCATTAATATTCTCCTAAGCTCAAAAAAAGGATAAAAGTATACAAAGGAGATCTCTTCCAACCTTTGAGGAAGGAAGGCTTCTTTACTATTGGTAGTCAATCCAGGTCGAGAAAGGTTAAACCTATACTGACTGGACTGTCGCTCAAATACTTTTACGAGCATGAATGAAACCCAGTTTGCTCAGAAATATTTTCTTGATGAGAAGGCTAGAAAAGAGCTTAAAGAAAACCTATAATGAGATTTTTCGTAAAGTACTGTTCCAATGTCCCAGAAAGCATAAAAGTATACAAAGAGAAACGTTCCTAGTTGGAAGGTTCTAGGGTGATCCTTTTCTTATCATAGTCTATGTGGTCTAAAAAAGGAAATAAAGGAGGCCACATAGACTCCCTTTCAAATACTTTAACGAGTGTGAAAGGAAGCAAGTGTGCTCGACAATCTTTTCTTTCTTTTAGGAGTCAGAAAAGAGATTAAAAAAAACTCCATAATGGTCAATCAAGCAAGGGGGAAGTTTTTGATATATGGAAAGAGGTTATGTTGTGAACATGGCTGAGAGGAATAAATGGAACACTGATGGGTCCCTCTTGTGGGATGATGGATGGTGGTAAATATGGTCAACTGTGCAATATGGATGGAGCGAATAGCTCATGAACATGCCAATACATAGAATGGGATATTCATGTGATGGCATGCAAATTGGTGTGACTTTCATGAAATGGCCCAGACAATGATAGAGAGCGCATGAGACAAGGGTCTTGTTAAAAGACAGAGGATAGAAAATAAAACCCTATGGCGCAAACGATGTCTCAAATGGACTCTGAATAACTCTGTGGTGCACGAAAGAAAAGCTAGACTAAATGGAGGCCTATGGGTATGGAGATAGCTCAATGTACAAGGTGTGATCTACGCAGTGGTGCACAAATCGAGGTGACTTCAAGAAATGGCTTGAAGTAAGTAGGGAGGGAGGCAGTCTAGTAAGTCGTTTCTTCACCCGAGAGCTTTTTTCACAATGGTGGTAGCTTCCTATCCTCATCGAGGATGATCCATGAGTTCCAGCATGGAATACCAGGGAGATACGGAGAGGCGTCAACCTCTAGGACAAGTCTAGGGACCTGATGGTACGTATACATGATGCTTTGTGGTTGCATTCATATATAGTGTGCTAGAATAGTGGTAGCTAGATCATACATGCGACATACTATGTGCATGATCCAGCGTGGGACCGTACCCTCCAGTGGGCTACAAGCGGTGCAGGGGCAGGGTGGATGGGTTAGATGGACATGCTCACGTGCAAAGGATGTGATAGAGTGCTACAATGGAATCACCGTGGCTAGACCTGGAGCGACTACTGGAGGGGTTCACTGAATCATGGTAAAAATGATGCAAAACAAGAAAGAAAAATTATGCCACAAGTGTACTCATGGTGGGTGACTTCAGGCATAGAACCTCTTGAGGTAGAGCCTGTTGAGGGGATTCTTCAAGAGATGGTTGTTGAAGTCAGCAAGGATATATGCCCCCTTGACAAGGAAGTGATGGAAGAAATATGGGTCGTACCACACGAAATCAAACTTCTGTTTCCCTAACTTATCATTGGCTTGGTCATAAACGAGGACTAGATCACCTTTGCTAAAGATGCGAGGGTGGACATGGGATTCGTAATGGTACTTTGATCGAGTCTTGGATACTTTGATCATTTGGAGTCAACCGGTGGTGGTTTTAGAGATCTCTCCGTCATCATGAAATTGGTGTCAGGATAGATCAGGTGGATCTTCCATGATCGAGGACAAGAAAGGAATATTGGAATTAGAGATCACGTAAATTGTGTCGGTTGTGTCCGAGGAAGAAATCAGAGGGTGGATCTCCTCAAGGACGGTAATGTCGAATCCATGGGCTAACATATACTTAGGAAAGTCAACGTAATGGTGAGAGTAATGACCATTCAAGCTAGAAACTGCACAAGGATAGTCGGTTTCCAATGACTTGTTCTTTACCACTGATGGATCCGAGATGGTGACCACTGGAGTGCCATTAGCCTCATCTATAGTGTCCATGTGGGTGTGAAGGAGATGAAACTCACGATAGTTTTGTGTTGCATGGCCTTGGACATTGCACAAAGCACAAATAGGAGTCAAACGTTGTTCATTCGTTGCTTTGGAGGCCTTGTCCCCATCCTTATTTGAAGGAGGAGGGGAAGGCTTGGAGACGGGTGTAGTCTTCGATGGATCAAGAGGTGGGTGTGACACCATCTCAATGGGTTGAACAGGAGTCAACATGACTTGGGGAGTCAAGGGTGGGGTGGGTGGATCGAGGTACCATACATGTATTACCAGCGTGAAATTAGGTAAGTTTAGAGTAGCCATGATAGGATTTCTCATGATGCCAGATGGTGGAAGAAGGAAGGGAATTGTGTGGACCGGGTTGGAAACCCAATAGTTCCCTGATGACTATGGTTGGGTTTGCGACTGATGTTGTGATGTGGTCAAAATGATATTGGACGCGATGGTGCACAAATTCGATACATCAGTTGACGAAGGTGGAGGTGGTAAGGACAAAAGGTATAAATCATAAGAGTGTTGGTGAACAAGCTTGAGCCAACAACAGATAAATATAGAATGGACATGCTATCGATGGTGGTGTCGATAGTCAAAAGAAATTGTTCTGGTGTGGTCGGATCCTTAGGATCATAGTACGTCAACTGGTCGACGATCATGATCTTCTCATCATGAGGGAACATTAGGATTTGAAAGATGGTAGAGGCCACGGATAACATGGCATACATGTAGCTATGTCCGAGGAGGAGGTTGTAATCAAGTTGGGAATTGAAAACATCAATGTCAATCAATACCATTTTACCGTCTAAATCAAAAGGAACATTCATGAGAATCCCTTAGGGCTGAGTAGAGTGGTCATCCTAGGCGCAAATAGAGGTGATGGAAGGTTGAAGGATAGGGGACCCTAGTTTCTTCCAAATGAAGATTGACATAATGCAAGTGGATGCCCCCTCATCAATAATGCATCGATGTATGATCAAATTTTGAATTGTGAACAGAACTTGGAAGGCGATGGTTGACGACATCTCGGGTTCTCCTTGATCCAGGTCGAAGGTGATCAACCTAGAATTAGAGGGATCTACAGCACCTAGTATGGACAACAACACTTTACACTGTGATGGACAAGTTTTAAGAACTACCAAAGCATACATGGCTATAGGATATTGGGCCAAGTCATCAACTATATTGTAGTTGAGGGTATCTCTCGTAGTAGCATTATTTGTGACATGACGCATAGGGAATCGTGGGACTCTGATCACCCCATATATGGGGGTCTCGGTAAGTGCAGAGACATGTTTGAAGTGGTAGAGGTAGGCACCATTGATGGGTCAGTAGTTTCTGAAGTGGAGACATAATGGTTGTGTTGATTCTAGAGGTTGACTTCAGACGACAACATCCTGAGGTGATGGAAATCAACCTCAGCAGGTGGGGAAACAACATTAGCTGCAAGAGTAGGTGGGTCCAAGGGTTGGGTTGCAACCATTCCTTGGTGTGGTAGGGGGTTTTGGAGCACCATAGGTGGGGGACCTAGTGGAGCCGGGTTTGGCTGAGTCGGAGCAGCCATGTTTGGATGACATTGAATGTCATTTTGGGGAAGCTGTTGGATGTGAGCCATGTGAGGAAAATCATGACTATAATGGTCATAGGTGTTACAGATAGCACATAGATGATTGGTCCATAACTGTGGGTTATTTCTAGGTCTATTACAATGCTGGGGATTCTATGCAAGAGGTTCGACTTCATTTTTTTTTGGATGGTTTCCTGCTGGCTGCCTCCTTGATGCTAGTTGTTGCCCCTATTCTTAGCTCTCTTTTTCTTTCCCTACCCTTTTTGGTTATTAGGGGTGGGTTGGTTAGGGATATTTTGTTGAGCATAAACCTGTCCCATAAAAACTGGAGGAGTCGGGGCTGGAGCCGGAGTGGGTTGCACAGGTGGTGCATAATATATCAGAGGAGCTAGAGGGGCTGCAAATTTGGTCGTCTGGCGAGAACACAAGTGTGTCAAACAAGTCGATCCATGATCATGAGGAGTTGGTGTGCGAGGAGCATAGGATGGGGTGACTCTAGACTGATATTTTATGCATGAGTAATCAAGGGTATACCCGGGGGGCGCATAGGATGGTGTAGCATTGGATTGAGCCATCACACATGAGTAATTGGGGGCATAACTTGGTTGGGAAACACTATGGGTGTTACCTGGATGGGGTGGCATCATGGGAGAGGCCATATAAAACTGAGGGTGTTGATTAATAGATTTGATAACTCCATCAGCAATGTGAGATTCCCCCAGCATATCACGGTGAGAGGTGTTGGCTCGGGGAGCATCAGGTATGACAGTATATAAGTAACCAGATTGGGCATAGATCAGATCGAATTGTTGAGCCTTAAGGATGGCTTCCTCCTTGGTTTGTGGTCGCTAAGATGCGACATCCTTGGATATGGGGAGGAGCAAGGTTTTGAGGATCCAGTCAAGGAATATCCTTTCGTCTAACTAGTTCTCACATAAGCTACGACGGTGGTGCCATTTAGAAATATGATTCATGATATGGGTAGTTTTGGTCTGGTGACAGGATAGTAGGATCTCCATTCCCTCGTCAAATGGATGGATAACTAAAAGTATTGAAGGAACATCGAAGTGAGCAAGGAGAAGTTGAGGTAAGTAGCATGAGGAAACTCGATGTACCACCTGGTCACAACACCCATAAGTGTGTGTTGGAACAACCTCAATCGAACATAGTCATCCACAATGTTGTTAGACGAACACCATAAGTGAAATGACATGATGTGATTTTGAGGGTCGTCTCCCACCTTGCCCTCAAAATTAGAGATGTCTCAGGGAATCTTAGTAGGCATAGAAGGCCATTGTGGGTGGTGATGAATTGGTTCATTGGTTAACCGTTCCAAATCTGGAAGGTTGAGACTAGCCATCAAAGGTAAGCTAGAGCCGAGGGAGGATCGGGAAGGACCAACAATGGTGCCGGTAGCTGCAGGAACATAGTGCCCGTGCATAAATGGGGGTGGATTAGGTTGAATTTAGACCGTAGGAAAATTCACTGGTATAGCAGGAATAGTCAGAACCGACATGGAAGGGCCACTACCCCCAGGTATATAAGGTAGAATACTAGTGACAACGGTGGCTGGAATGGAACCACCACTAGCAGGTAGTGAACCACCAGTAGTCTGTGTAGTGACAATGGGCCCACTAGATCCAAGGCCTATGGTCCTAGATGAAGGGATACCTATGATGGTAGGTTGAATGGACGTGATCCCATTACGAACAACCCCCCATTCGAAGGGTTAGGATGTGCACCAGCCATGGGGCTAGATGGGGTAGTGAACAAGGTGGGTTCATACTGATAGGAATCTGAATCAGATTTAGAGGCCATGTGTGGCTCCGAAGGTGGCGAATGACATCGAAAATGGCTCTGACGATGTTGGTTCAGAGAACTGAACTGGGGTGTATTCCCCCTAAGCCTATATGAGTAGCATGGTGGAGCTATGATGACTATATGGAGTGTTGTGTAATGACTAGAACTCAAGAGGATCAAGCACAGGCTCAAAAATCCAACTACAACTGAGTGTGTAGTAGGAGAGCGTAAGAAATGGGGGCTCTCAGGCCAACAATAATCTCTAAAACCAAACTATGATAGTGGGCCATAGAAAGGTGAGTTTACAACAAGGGTGGCCAGAAAGCCAACAAGAAACACTTCCTATTATAAATAAAAATATCTCACTAACATATGGGGTATGAGTGCAAGAAAGATCCTAAATACAAGCTGGAAGCCCCTCACAAATTGTATCCTTAGTAGGGTGATGAAATCCCAGTCAGACAATACGAAATAGAAGAACCATACAGGCTAAGAGAATCCCTCTACCGAGAAGGACATATGGGTAAAATATCCCTAGAAGAATGGCCACTATGATACCTCATTCATGATACGTCCATTTGGTTTATCGACGCTTCATCCCTTTGGCCCTTGACACCTAGTATACACTGGCATGCACAAGGAGGACTATGAAGGTTTATCCTTTGGTTCAAGATGGAGTGCAGTATTCCACCCTGACTTCCAAGAACCCTTCATTACGGCTTACTCCTGCTGAGAAGGGGGCATCCTGAAAAACTAGCTATGACCGTGTCAACAAATACAAGAGGGTTCTGGTTCTCTACTGGACAAAAACTATGTCTCAAAATGTGAATGACAGAGGCGTGTTGTTTGGATTCTTATCCCGAAAGTCCTAACTTAACTACAAGATTGTTTTATCCTCAAGCGAGGTTACAATGTTAGTTGTATTTAATTTAATTTGAAGGCTTGCTCGGGGTCATGAACCGAGCGTTTCATTTTTATGGCATGAATTGTGTGCAATTGATGTTGTCAAACCTAGGAATTCAAGGTGAAGATGTTCCAATATAACTTCTGGAATGAAAATATAATGTAGTAAATAATAGTAAAGAACAATAAAGCTAAAAAATAAAAAAAATTCTTCCAATAATGAAAGTATGCTTGAAACAAATGAGTAGTAAAGGAACTTTTAATAAAACGTAGGAAATAAGAATGGGGTTTCAACTATAGAGCTCAACTATGGAAACTCATAAACCAAGAAGGGTAGACCTCAAACACACCAAGGGGCTATAAAAATATCAGTTATGGGAAGAAAAACAACTCGGGATAGGGTTTGGGACAGACAGGGTGTCTGATACAGGAATCTGAAGCATGAAAAACATATTGAAAACTACCGGTCGCACTTGTCAGAGGAACAGGAATGATCTGGGTCACACGGAACAGAGGGACAGTTGTGATCTGGGTAGAAATAGTTAATTCACACAAAACAGAGGGTTAAGCATGACTGGGTCGTTCATAATTGAGTCACAATAGTGACTGGGGTTGCTCCAGACACTGGGACAGGAGTGATTTGGGTTTTTACACCAAATCGCTCTTATTGGTGCTAAAGGCGTGAACCAGGTCACACTTATTGGGTGGAAAGGAGCAACTGGGTCATGGATTCCAGCCAGATAAGTGAGACTTGGTCCAAATAGGGAAAAAATTGAAAAACAGCTCTGGCTAGGGTCGGGGGAGCAGGAACTGGCGCATCAAAGGTTCAGATCGATCACAAGGGGGCCCGATTTGTGACAGCTGATGGAAGAAAATCAAAACAAACCAATGGAAACCTATAAAAAACTGAGATATGAATGGATCGACCGAGTGGAGTCACCAAAATTGTAGTGGGGATTTCTCCCCAGTTATGTGCAGAAGCACCAACCTTAGATCATTGTGATCGTAAGGAAGAGTTCACTGGAAAACATGAAAGAAAACTAAACTAAAAACTGAGAGAAAATGTTCTTTATCCTTTTATCATATATATTGGCTAAACAAATGCAAATAAACAAAACAGTAAACACACCTTTCTCCAGTAAGATGGGCCACTGTAGCCGTCCTCGAAAGTGGTTCCGCAGCTCCACAAGTTTGTTCTCTAGCTGTCTCCATGGATATTTGTCAAATGGGGAATGGATCCAAATTGGGTACGGAGAATGTCTCAATGGACATTGTGGGAAATGGTATGGAAATGGCAATTATGGCAGGGGAGCATGTGGAATACCTAAGAGCACAAATGTCACAGCGTAACCACAAGTGAATGAGAAAAACGTTGTTTTAGGAGAGCCCTTCACAATGTATTTATAGTATGGTCCTAGTTTTTTTTTACCCAAGGTGGTGACCCATGGTATTTATCTGTGGTTTTTTTACCCTTTCTCTTTTTTAGGGTTTTGGACCCTGTTTTAGGGTTTTTTACCATTTTGGGGAGAGAGTGAGGGTAAACCATAGTAAATAATGATGTTTTTGACCATTTTTTGTGGAAATACAATTGTGAAGGTCAAAAGTAAGGGAAATATGGTAGGAATATGATGTATGTGTGTGGTTTAGACCATGGAGTGCATGGCCACTAGGTTTGAACCTGGATCGTTATCATGGCTAACTATACTGTGCAATAATAAATTATTTTCCTTGTCAAATGGAAGTGATCCTTAGAACAACCTAGATTTAGCTTTTGTTAGTGTTTTAGGTTTCATACTCCCTCCCTTATATTGCTCCATGAGAGTGTAATAGTTGACATCAAGCAAACCACCGTTTCCACTAAACCAAACCCTTGTCCAATTTCATTAAACTTGGAAGACTCATATATCTTTACACTTTAGGATTTTACCAGTGTTTATTCTCCAATATTGTGTATTTTCTATGTTTTAAAACAAGAATAAACTTTACCATATATTATGGGATTAACTGTTGAACCAAGGATCCTCAAGAGGTTCTTTTACTCAGATTTGATATCTAATTCATAAGCATTAGGATCTCTTTCAAACAAGGAAATTTGGCTCATAATATTTATCATAGTTTATTATGATATACACTTGGAGGATGTGGAGACTTAGGTCTCAAACTACACAAAGAACTTTTCATTCAAGTAAAATCATGACCTGATATTGAAGATGTAACATCCATATTGGAAAACATTATTAACATAGAGCTCTAGAAGCATTAACATGTCCAAATATAGGAAGATGTAAGAAAACTCCAATTTGCAATTTTGTTTTACACACTAAAGCTAATATGTAAATTTCAAGACCCAAAGTTGTGAGGAAGAAATATATTATGACCTAATCCAGGTCATAAATTACTACTTTTAAGAAAACAAAGAAAGAGGAGCCAATAACTAAACATACCTCTAAACTTTCGGTCATCTATTAATTTGGAAGCAACTCACAAAAAATATTATTTTAGATTCCAATTCTTTAGGTTTGCGTTGATTCTTACAATATTACTCTAGATTATATTTCCATTTACCATGTGTAACATTAAAATTTCTAGGAAATAATTCTAAGATATATTATACTTCATAATTCTTTTGTCATAATGATAATGGATTTCTTAATAAACTGCAAGATTTATGTGCCTATGTTAGTGTTTATCATTAGCATGCTTCATTTTACGACTTTTTTCGGTATTACGTCAGACATTCTCGTTGATACTATCTTGTGACAATAACTGCTTTTAAATACTGTTGGTTACAAAGTCGTAAAATTGTTTTTTCGTTCCTTCAGTTTGTTCCACTCATGAGCTGTTAAAGGAAAAGGTCATAATATTACGTAGTCTTTAATACTAACGCATGAACCCTCATTTTCCCTTTGTGCAGGTGGATGAGATCACCCTTAAGTTTTATAAGGAACAATCCTATGCTATAATGCAACAAAGCGATAAGAAAAGGTGGTCCACCTTGGTTTGGAAAACAACCTAAACCTTAACCCAATTTTTTATCTTCATACTTTATATTATACCATATCTATCCTTAACATGCAAAATTCCTAACCAATTCATATACTATATGCCTAAACTATATCATACGCCTTGAAATACCTCAACCTTAGATAAGACATATCACAAGCAATATGATAACTCTTAACTATACGATATGTTATAAACTCCATAGTGGGGGCCATTATGCATAAAGTTTTGGTCTTTGGTTATTATGCGACTTTTGGCATAAGCCTTGGAACAAAATCAATGAAAACGATATGCAAAGGACGTGACATAAAAACATCCACATGCAGGCCATGTGGTCGCATTAAAATCTCCAATTGGCAGAAAATGGGTAGGGTGCAAAATCCTAGGGGTTTAATGCGTCTTGATGGTTATGTTTGTCCTTTCGATGGGGTTTCATTTGATGTTAGTTGTTCTCTAATTTTTGCACTTGGACTTTGGCTATTTGACTTCGTTGTTCTTCTGGCTGTGAACATAGATGGAGGATCGAAAAATCTTGGCCCTTGACACCTTCTGAACCTGTCCAAGGTTGAACAGTTCGCCAGTGGAGTTGGTAAATCTCGTTCTAGTGAATTTTGGGTGACTCTTGGTTGGATTTCAGAACGCAAATAAGGTAAATACTTCATCCGCATTTCCACTATTATTTTTCTCTCTTTGTACATGGTTTATAAAACTATTGTTTAACTCCTGGGATAATGTGTGTGTAGGAGATAACCAGAACTACTCTCTGCAATGAGGGTTTTTGGTTGGATACTGGTCGAGAATCTCTTACATCCAGTAAGACTTATGGATTCACCTTTCAAGGCTCTGTGGAACAAAACTTGGTGTCTTGTTGTGTGTTGATCCCCATAGTTTTGGGGCTTCATCTCTGCGCCTGTTATCGGTGTGAAAGTGATAATTTCCTTTGGTAATATTATGAACTTGATATTGTAAGAGGTTTTCATCTCCTGTGGAGTCATAGTAACTATGCCACTTGTTGGTTGTGGAGCCTGATCTTATAGATCCAAATATGTTATTCAGTCGTGTTTGTACCCCAGTTGTATTATACACTCGTTCCCCCTGCTTTTGGGATGTGTGTTGGCCAACAGTTATGCGGATCCATGGTATTGGGTTAACCGTAGTATTTTCCCATGGTATTTTTCCCCTATAAAAGAAAGCATTGTAACATGACTGTTTATGGGAATATAACATTGTAAACAATTTCTGTGATTGTTTGAGAGAGACTGTGAGAGCGTGAAGAGGAAGTGTAGAGGTTTTTCTGAAGGTTGTATCCCTTCATCTTTCTAGACTATAATAAAAGGATTGGAAATTTCTTTGTGGATGTACCCCATCGTTTGGGTGAACCACGTTATATATGTGTCTCTCTGTAATGTGTTTAATGTGTTTTGCATCTTTTTTAATGATTTAAATGTATATTTGTTATTGCTCTGCGGTCCTATTTTCTAACAATTGGTGTCATAGCCAAAAGGTCTATATGGCTGGTAAAATTGCAGGAAAGAAGTTGGGTTCCTGGTTCGAGTAGGAGCAATGGTAGAAGAAGGAAAGTTTAGGGTCGAGAAATTTAACAGCCAAAACTATCAGTTATGGAAGATGCAAATGGAGGAGTATCTGTACCAGAAGGATCTATACCTGCCGTTGGGTGGAAAAGAAAAACAACTTGCGGCTATGAAGGATGAAGAATGGGAGGTTCTTGATAGAAAGCCACTAGGAACAATACGACTATGTCTGGCTTCATTGGTGGCTTTCAATATTTTGAAATAAAAAAACAACGAAGGGCATGATAAGCACATTGGGTAAGCTCTACGAAAAACCCTCGGCTTCCAACAAGGTATTTTAATGAAGCATTTATTTAATATGAAGATGTCGAAAGGTGGATCTGTTGCCAATCATTTATATGAGTTTAATACACTTACAAGTCAGGTAAGTTCTGTAAAAGCGAACTTTGATGATGAGGTTAGGGCTCTTCTAATATTGTGTTCATTTCCAGAAAGATGGAATAGCTTGGTCATGGTTGTAAGTAACTTTGTCCCTAGTTCAAACACTCTTAAGTTTGATGATGTTGTTGGTGTTATTCTTAGTGAGAAAATGCAAAGAAAAAGCACAAGTGAGACATTAAGTAATGCGTTGACCATGGAGAGAAGAGGGAAACAAAAGGAGAGAGGAAAGAGACTAGGTAACTACAGCAAGTCTAGAAAGGGCAGATCCAAGTCTAGTAAAAAAAATAGAGTGTTGGAACTGTGGTAAGAAAGGACCTCTGAAGAAAGACAGCGTAGCTCCAAAGAAGAAATGAGACATAAAACAAGAGACTACTCAGGAAGCGTATGTAGTACGTGATGTGTTACAAGATGCTTTGATTCTTGCATTAGATAATACTATTGATTACTAGGTAGTATATTCAGGGGATTCATGTCATGCTACACCCCATAGGAAATTCTTTCATGATTATGTTCAAGGTGATTTTGGACATGTTTTATTCAGGGATGATGAACCATGTAAAATTGTTGGAAAGGGTAAGGTACGGATTAAGTTAAATAATGGAAATGACTGGCTACTAAAATATGTAAGGCACATTCCTGCTATGAAAATAAGTCTGATCTCAATAGGGCAGTTGGGAGATGGCGGTTGTTTGTCTACATTTGGAGAAACTTAGTGGAAGGTCACTAAAGGATCAATGGTAATAGAAAAAGGAGATAGGATAGGTACATTATGATTATGTCCTCATAATACTGATTATTCTATCTCTGTAGCTTCCACAGAAACAGGTGCAGCGTTGTGGCTTCATAGGCTTGGCCACATGAGTGAGAAGGGGATGTAGATTTTCCACTCGAGGAAACTGCTTCCAGATCTGAAGCAAGTAATTTTGGAATTCTATGAGGACTGTGTTTATGGAAAACATAAGAGAGTTAGTTTTCTCAGGGTTGGGAAACAAAAGAAGAGTGAAAAGTTAGAGCTTGTCCATATAGATGTATGGAGACCAACTCAGGTACAATCTCTTGGTGGATCTCATTATTATGTTACTTTTATTGATGATGCAACTAGAAAAACTTGGGTTTATTGCATTAGACAAAAATCTGATGTGTTTGATACTTTTAAGAAGTGGAAATATTTGGATGAGATTGAGATAGGAAAAAGGTTGAAATGTCTTAGATTTGATAATGGAGGTGAATAGTGCAGCAAGGAGTTTGATAGTTACTATTAACACAATGGGATTTGCAGAGAGCAGAAAGTCCATGGAACACCACAAGAAAATGGTCTGTCAGAAAGGATGAACAGAACAATCATGGAGTGTGCAAGGTGTATGAGATTGCATGCAGGGTTGCCCTTATAGTTTTGGGCTGATGTTGTAAACATTGTTGTTTATTTAATAAACAGAGACCCTCCAAGAGATTTGGATGGTGGGATTCCAGAGGAGGCATGGACAGGTAAATAGGTAAAATACTCATTTCTGAGAACTTTTGGTTGTGAAGCATTTGTCCATATTGATAAAGATGATAGAACAAAGCTCGAGGATAAATCCAAGAAATGTACCTTTATTGGATATGGGGTTGATGATTTTGTTTATAGTTTGTGGGATTATGAAAAATGAAAAATCATTAAGAGTAGAGATGTAGTATTCAATGAAAAGGTCATGTACAAATATCAGTTGCAAGGAAAGAAAGTGGAAAAGGAAAACACAGAGTGCACAGTGCTTGATGAAATCAAAGAAGATGAAGTTCCAAAGGCACCAAAAAATATAGAATAGAAGCAGGTACCTGAAACTCCTGCAATTGTAAGAAAGTCTACCAGGTTAAGTAGACCCCATGAACAATTCTCTCGTTCACTGTATTATTTATTGATGACTGATTTTGGTGAACTAGAATGTTATGAAGAAGCAATGTAGGTAGAAACTAGAAATAAGTGGGAGCAAGACATGGATGAGGAGATGGACTCATTGGTAAGAAACCAGAATTGCGATATGGTTAAGTTGCCTACAGAAAAAATGGCATTGCAGAATAAATGGGTTTATAGGTTGAAGGAAGAAGATGGAGGAAAGAAGCTGTACAAGGCTAGACTTGTTTTAAAGGGGTTTGCACAAAAGAAAGGTATATACTTTGATGAAATATTTTCTCCTGTTGTTAAAATGACTTCAATTAGAACTATTTTAAGTCTAGTGGCAGTAAAAGATTTGCATCTTGAATAGTTAGATGTAAAAAGAGCCTTTCTCCATGGGGATTTGGACGACGAGATTTATATGCAGTAACCACAAGGGTATGAGGTCAAAGGGAAGGATAATTTGGTTTGTAGGTTGAAGAAGAGCTTGTATGGCCTGAAGAAAGCTCCAAGGGAGTGGTATTTAAAATTTGATAAGTTTATGACAAAACAAGGTTATGATAAATGTCATTCTGATCACTATGTTTATTTCAAGAGGCTAGATAACATAAGATATATTATCTTGTTATTGTATGTGGATGACATGCTTGTTGCAGGGTCTAACATGTAGGATATAGATGTGCTCAAAAGAAAACTAGCTAAATCATTTGCGATGAAGGATTTGGGTGTTGCAAAGAAAATCCTTGGTATGAGAATAACAAGAGACGGGAAAAATTGCAAAATGAAGTTGTGTCAAGGTGAGTACATAGAAAAGGTGATGTAGAGGTTTAGAAAGCATAATGAAAAACTAGTTAGTACACCTTTAGCTAGCCATTTCAAACTAAGGAGATGTGTCTAGAGACACAGGAAGAGATAGATTACATGTCTAGGATTCCCTATTCATCAACGGTTGGAAGCTTGATGTATGCCATGGTGTGCATAAGACCAGATATTGCACATGTAGTGGGAGTTGTGAGCAGGTATATGAATAATCAAGGTAAAAAGAATTGGAAAGCAATACAGTGGATTCTCGGGTATTTGAGAGGTACCACTTCTCATGCATTATGTTTTGGATGTTCAGACACTGTTCTATAGGGATATGTTGATGCAGATATGGCTGGTGATTAAGATAGTAGGAGGAGCACCACATATTATGTGTTTACTGTGGGTGGAATAGCAGTAAGTTGGATTTCAAAACTGCAACAGGTTGTTGCACTTTCAACAACGGAAGCAGAGTATGTTGCTGCTACAGAGGCTAGTAAGGAGATGATTTGGTTGTAGAGGTTCATGGAGGAATTGGGTAAGAAGAAGGAGAATAGAAGGTTGTACAGTGACAATTAGAGTGCCATTCATCATGCAAAGAACTCATCTTTTCATTCAAACACTAAACATATACAGCTCAAGTACCACTTCATAAGATTTGTTCTAGATGAAGAACTGTTAAAACTGGAAAAGATACATACTAGCCAGAATCCTGCAGACATGTTGACAAAGGGAGTAACTAGAGAGAAACTGAGTTCCTGATCGGTTTCTGTTGGCCTTCAAGCATGAAGGTGAAAATAAGAAATTTTCCAAGTCTAAGGTTCAGAGCATAGTCCAACAAGTGTAACGACGGTGGAGTTGCTATGATCAGTCTCCAAGTGTGAGATTGTTGGTTGTGGAGCCTGATCTTCTAGATCCAGAGATATTTTTTAGTCATGTTTATACCCCAGGTGTATTGTACACTCATTCCCCCTTCTTTGGGGTTTGGGGCAGCTCCCCAAAAAAGGGGGTTTAGGGGCGACGCCCTCGAACCTCCTGGGATGTGTGTTGGCCAACAATTATGCAGACCCATGGTATTGGGTTAACCATAGTATTTTACCATGGTATTTTTTCCCCTATAAAAGAAAGCATTGTAACACGGCCGTGTATGGTATTATAGCATTGTAAACAATCTCTGTGATTGTATGAGAGAGACTGTGAGAGCGTGAAGAGGAAGTGCAATGGTTTTTATGCAGGTTGTATTCCTTCATCTTTTTGGACTGTAATAAAAGGACTGGCAATTTATTTGTGGACGTAGCCCATCGTTTGGGTGAACCACGTTATATGTGTGTCTCTCTATAATGTGTTTAATGTGTTTTGCATCTTGTTTAAATATTTAACTGTATATTTGTTATTGCTCTATGGTCTTGTTTTCTAACACCACTTTTATAACCATATGTTTAATGTATATCTATTACAATTTTTATACTTGTTTTGAATACTTCAAAGGTTTTAGCTTGTAAGAACCCGTGATGGATTTGCATAACGCCAAGTTTAAACCTTGTAATAATGTAACATCTTGTTATTTAAAACAATTTCGCTCTGTGTAATAGATATTCTCTATTTCAAGTTTCTTTTACAATTTGTATAATTTACAAAAATGTAGCAGTGAGGCCTTTGTACTGTCTTGATTGTATTTAGAAAGGGTCATAAGGCCACTGTCAATGATTTCTATTGCTATTTGAATCCAAAAATGGTTTTTCTTATGGTTTAAAATACCCATGAGGGATTTAATGTTTATAAACATGTCATAGTAATGTAGCTTCATTTTGTAAACTATTGTAGAAAATGTTTGGATTTACTCTTTTTGATTATAAACTTGTTTATTGTTTTAGAGTTTGTATTTTGAATATGGACAAGACATCCTTACTGTCTTGTTTGATTTGGAACGAGAGCCGCAAGGCCTCTATCAAAAGATATTGACGGTTACCAATATCTAGCAATGTTCTGAGGGTTTATATATCTAAATTGATTTTACAGTTCATTGCTTTCACGATATTGTTCTATAGCCGTGATGCCTTTTTCTCGTTGCATTCGTTTCTTGAAAAGGGTCATGGAGACATTTGTCAGTAAGTTATTAATTTTTAACTTTTAATTACTTGTAAACTACTATAAAAACTTGCAGGTTACTTGATGTATAAAATCAGTTATAAAATGATTTAGGGTTTCGTTGTTTTGTTTATAAACTTTGAAGCGGTCGTGAAACTTTATAGGACTGTAATGTACATGTCGTCAGGTTATTACCTTATTATACTTATTTTGGAAGAAAAAATCCCATGGATTTGTTGTTGATATAAAATATATGCTTATCATAGTGTTCAAAAGTGCTTGCATTCTTATCTTATTTTCGTTTTCGGTACTGTTTTCTTTTCCAACAATGGTTAACAGGCCATAAAACCCATGAATAAATTTTTTTAAAAGATTAATCCCTAAGGTTGTTTTATCTTTTGTTATGTGAATGAAACCATCATAGATAAAAAATACCAACATGGATTACAACCTATAATCAGTGTTGTAGCGTGTCGATAAACTCAATTTGGTATTAATAATTAACAGTTAAGATACTGGGCTATGATTCCCTTATAAAGAACTATTGTGAAAACCTACTCAATTATTACTTTTAATTTGAAGCTTCAATTATCCTAAATAATTCTTGGGGTTTGATTTATGAGGATAGAACTTGGCCCTAGACAAATTATTGTAAATGCAAAATCCTAAGTAGGAAATTGGATCTGAACATTGGATTACTTAGAAGTTCCAGTTTAAGTTTATTTTTGTATAATATTATTTTCTATTATTGGTTCCAACCCTAATTAGTTTACAAAGCTATCGAAGAGTTCTATTCTTAATACAATTTATTAGTTATATGTATATGTGTGTGTGTGTGTGTGTGTGTGTGTGTGTGTGTGTGTGTGTGTGTGTGTGTGTAGTTATAGTTATAGATCCTCGTATCTAAACATCTATATTGTAGTAGTCTTTGTATTTGTTTTCTATAGGACTTTTACAAGTCTTTACTGAGATCTAGATATTTATTTGATTATAAACTTAGACTAACAGAAATAATACCACTAATACTAACATTTTAGTAGTTTTTAAAACTAAGGTAGAAATACTGTAGAGATATTCTAAAGTTGATACAAAGCAGAAAGAAGAATATCATTTAGGCTATGAAATACTTTACAGAAATAACTAAATCTATAGATTTAATCTTTAATTTGAGTAAACATAATTGTATTTTTCCTAACAGCTTCCAGATATAGAGTTCATAACATATCCAATCATCCTACTTAAAGTTACTGAGCATATTCCTTTTAGAAGTACAGATTCAAAATTAAAAAATAGTTAAACCTGGATAATATGCATAAGGGGACAAACACCCAAGGGAGACCGTTCCACCCAACAGTCTCTTGAAGCGGCCAAATTACTTGCTTAGGACCCCTGATCCTATTCACTGAACCACTTGGACGAAGATCACTGGATAATAGCCCACACAACAACTTGTTGTAACTTAGCACTCAGTAGAATACTTAACTCATCAATTCCACTTTAGTTATCCCCTCGTCAAATTCCTTGTGTGCCTAACTTTTTCCAGTTTTTCAGCAATCACAAGGTACATTCTCTTGAAACAAAATGATTAGTGAGCCTCCTGCTCAATTTGATGGTATTTTAAAGATTTCCTAGGTCTTTGGTTCAGTTTTAGAATTAAATGACCCACCAACTTAGTTCCCCCTCTCACAGAACATGACCACATTTTTAAGGATTATGCTTCTTGCAACAGCTAGAAAGTGAAATGCTAGTGCTGCCACTTGTCAACCAGCCTTCTATAGCTGCTCATTCCTCTTAGTGGGTCAGTGAACACTCATTTAATAGTCTCCCTTGGATAGGTATCTCTTCTATTTAATTATTAAAATAGATAATTATTCAATTACAGTCATCCTTGACCACTTAGTGGTAAAACTTTACAATAAATTTAACATAATGTTTTTTAAAATAAATAATATATATATATATTTCAGTTCCAAGCATGTTACAAACACCCCCCCTCAAGCTCAACATCGTCCTCGATGTTGGTTAAGTTATTCTGATTCTTCCTACAACATAGATGGATATGCCATCCGCATATCGCTCTCCAATTTCCAGGTTGCTTCATCTAGGATGAGGTGTTTCCATTGCACCTTTACCTATCCAATGGTGCAATTCCAGAGAAAAATTCCCCCCCTGTCGAGAGTACAATCCAGTTCCACCTGTAAATATCCTTCAGGTTCTACTTGTTACACATTCCAGTCGATCACATGAGTAACATCGTGTACATATTTATTCAAAATAGAAATGTGAAATACATTATGTATTTTGATTAGGTGGCAAAGCTAATTGATATGCCACTAGCCCCACTCTTGGCAATATTTCAAATGGTCTGCAATACCTGGGTGCTAATTTAGCACAACTCCCTAGTTTAAAGTATCTCTTTCTAGGTTTTACCTTAACAAACACATGCTCACCTACATGGAATTCCTTCGGAGTTCTTTTAAGGTTGACATGACTCTTTTGTCTATCCTGAGCAGTATTCAAATTGCTCTGTACCTATTTCACTGTTAGTTCCAGTTATTTTAACATGGTAGGTCCTAACATCAATATATCTACTGGATTACTCCATGTAATAGGAGTGTTACATTTTCTACCATCTAATATTTCAAAAGGACTAAGTTTCTTGAAGCTTGATAATGGTTATTATATGCAAATTCAACTAAGTGCAAATAATCTTCCCACTACTTTGGATAATATCTAACATGCATTCATAACATGTCTTCTAGTACTTGATTGACTCTTTCTATTTTTTTATCTATTTGCAGATGATAAGCAATACTGGAATTCAATTTAGTATCTTTTCCTTTAATAAAAAAATTCCAGAAATTACTAGTAAATTTAGGATCTCTGTAAAAATTTATTACCTTTGGAATTCCATGCAAACAAAAATATTTCTTTCATAAATATGTCAGCAATGTTAGCAGCTTTATGAGTTGTTTTAACATGTATAAAGTGTGTTTCCTTACTTAGTTTATCCACAACTACCATTATTGAATCATTTTGTTTCTAGTTTTTAGGTAAGCGAGTTATAAAATCTATACTGATGACTTCCCATTTCCAATTTGGAATTGGTGATGGTTGTAAAATACTTGCTGGGTGTTGATGTTCAGATTTAACTTGCTGACATTCTATACACCTAGATAAAAATTCAACAACTTTATTTTTCATATTAGGGAAAAAATACTCTTTTCTCAACATTGTTATCGTCTTTTGATACCCCAGATGTACATAATACGTACTTTTGTGAATTTTATTCAAAATCAGTAGGTTAACTTCTGGTATGTTAGGAACATAAAGCATGTTTTTATACAGCATTAAGCCTCTTTCATTTAAACTGTAATATGTATTTATATTTTCAGATACATTATGAGTTACCTTTTCTTTTAAACTCTGGTATTCTGTGTCCAGTTTTATTCCTTCTTCCAATTTATCCTCTAATTCGATTTTATAGTTGTTAATGGAATCTACAAAACTTGTTAATGCATTTCTACTTAAGGCATCAACCACTTTATTTTCTTTTCCTTTAATATGTTTGATTTCAAAATCATACTTGCTAAGAAAAGCTAACCATCTAGCTTGCCTTGATTTTAGATTTTGTTGATCAAATAGATATTTGAGGCTTATGTTATCAGACATTAGCAAGAATCTTTTACCTATTAGATGATGGTGCCACATTTTTAAAGCATGGATTATGGAAGCCAACTCTAGGTCATAAGTTGCGTAATCATTTTTGTTTGTTTTTAACTTCCTTGATTCATACACAGTTGCATGGCCTTCTTGTCTTAGTACTCCACCCAAACCTTTGTTGCATGCATTAGTGCATATGGCGAAATATTTTTCTGGATCTGCTATTTTTATAATGGGTGTAGTGGTTAATAATCCTTTTAATTTATTAAAACTTTCTTCACATTTTTTATCCCATACAAATTTCTTGCCCTTTTTCTGTAATGATGTTATAGGATTTGCAATTTTCAAAAATCCTTCTATAAATTTTATGTAATAACATGCTATTCCCATAAAGGAGCATAAATCAATTACGTACTTAGGAACTGGCCAATCAATTATTGCTTTTAATTTATCTGGGTCTATTGATATCCCTTTTTCAGATATCATGTGCCCTATATATTGTATCTTATCTTTATAAATTTCACATTTACTGAACTTAGCATATAGTTGATGTTCTCTTAACACTTGTAGTATTATATGCAAGTGTTCATCATGTTCTTCTTTCATTTTAGAATAAATTAATATGTCATCTATAAAGACGACTAAAAATTTGTCTAAGTATTTACTTAGGACATTGTTCGTTAAGCACATTAAAGTTGTTGGAGTGTTAGTTGACCCAATGGGCATAACCACAAACTCATAGTGCTTGTATCTAGTTCGAAACGATGTCTTAAAGATATATTCATCTTTAATTATGACTTAATGATATCTAGATCTCAAGTCTATTTTTGAAAATATCATTACTCCGCGTATCTAACTAAACAAATCATCGATGCGGGGAAGAGGATACCTATTATTAATTATCATTTTATTCAGTTAACAGTAGTCTATACATAGACGTAATGTACTGTCTTTCTTCTTAACAAAAAGGACCGGTGCTTCCCAAGGGGATACACTTGGTCTTACATAGGTTTATTTTATTAATTCTTGTAATTGTAATTTTAATTCGTTCAGTTCCAAGATGTTCATTTAATAAGGAGCCTTCGAATTAAGTATTTCTCCTGGTACTAATTCGATTGTAAAATCTAGATCTCTCTTTGGAGGTAATCGTGGAATTTCTTCCGAGAAGACATCCAATAAATCTTGTAGGATTGGAATATCATCAAATACTGGCTTATCTTCTTTATCAATTTGTTCATTATTTATTATGTGTACAACAAATAATTTACAGCCTTTTCATTTGTAAGGCTGAGATTTGTCTAACATAAATCTTCCTAGGTATTCATGTGACTGTAGTCCTTTCTCCTTTATCATTTAAGCATGTAAAAGTTTTCTTAAAGCAATTTAAAATGGCCTGATGTATTTTCAGCCAATCCATACCTATTATGACATCATAATTTCATGATAATATCCTAATGGTAACACATTTAACTTGAATTGAGTTTTAAACTGACTCATAAGAAAATCACACTTTTCAACATAATTAACCACTTTCCTTTTTGTTCTGGTAGCTAATTGGACCGGCCAAGATTTTTCAAACTTTTTCAAGGATAAATTACATTTATCCACTATGCTAGGTGATACATAACTCAAAATAGCACCAAGATCAATCAGAATGAAAGCAAACTTGTTTTGTATCATACCTTGCACTTCTACCATTGAAGTCTGATGATCCGTCTGTCGGTTCTCCAAGGCTGCATTTATTCTGGGCATTTCATTTGCCACATATCCAATTGTTTCCTCTTCCTAAATGGTATGCACATTGCTAAAGTTTCCTTTTCTGTTCGGACAGTACTTGGCATAATGCGATCCTTAATGTTCCCAGCACTTGACAGGTTTCTTATGTTCATTATTTTTAACAAAATTGTTAGGCATATCCATGCCTTTTGGTGTTGTAATATTTTGTGGTGATTTATTTTTAAAATATTCCCTTTGATAGTTATTCTTGGATAAATTATGAGAATTGTTCCCAAGAATTTTATTTGACTTAAACCCTTTTCTTTTTTTATCAAAGTGACTTGTTCTCTTATTCTTTCAGTTATGTAAACTTTCTCTCTTTTTACCCTGCTCATAACAGAAATCAACCTTTCTCATTCCCTCTTTGAGGGTTTTTGGGTTATCAAACTCAATTCTATCCTTGAAGCTAGTGGGAAGACAACTTAAAAATCTTTGTATTTTAGGCTTTTCATCAATTATGTAAGGTACATATATTAATAGACGTAGAAATTTTCTACTTAATTCTTTCATTGACACTAAACCCAATTTTAGTTCATAGAATTATTTGGCTCTTTCCTTGTAGTAATGTTCAGATAAAAAATTCCTCTTAAATTACTTTTTAAATATTCTCCAGGTAAGTTACTTCTCCTTAAGATTTTTGACTATTTTTATGTCTTGCCATCAGATGTCATCCTTTCTGGTTAGGTTGTAGATAGTCGTCTAGGATTTCAGTCTGTTAGAGTAGTTATAAATATGGAAGTATTTCTTCATTCCTAACAGCCAAGCCTCGGCTTCTTCACCTTTTTTTACTTCTCTGCTAAATATGGGAGGCTTTATTTTTTTAAATTCCCCAGAGATTTCTTCATAAGTTTTTTACTTCCTTCTCCTAGGTTTACGGTCATTTTCACTACTGTCACTTTTGTATTTATACCTTCCCCTATGTGACCTTTCATTAACCTCTAAATAAGATTCACTATCAAAATATTTTTCTTTTTTTCATTTATGTTTGTAGGACATAGTTTCAGAATCAGTTTCATAGATATTTCTTTTATCTTTTCCTCTATTATGTATTTTGTCTAATATCATCTGATTCAGTTCTAAAATTCTTTCATTATCTATTTTTACAGTTTGTAGTTCATATTTTAACTCTTTAACTGTTTGTAGTAATTATGAAGGTGGATTATTTAGTTCTACATAAATGTTTTTTGGATTGTTGTGCTGAGATCCATTTTCAGCAGATACTTCAACACCTTCCATTTTCCTGCAAAACAAATTGTATATTTCTGTATAAAAATAAATGTAAAATATGATCAGTCTATTTGTTTCTTGTTTGCATGCAAGTGATTCAATCAGGCCTAGTGTTTGGAACCTCGCTTTGATACCACATGTAACATCCCTAAAATTCATAAATAATATATTAAAAAATCCATTTACCATGTGTAACTTTAAAATTGCTAGGAAATAATTCCAAGAGATGTTATACTTCATAATTATTTTGTCCTAATGATAATGGCTTTATTAATAAACTGCAATATTTATGTGATATGTTAGTCTTTATCATTAGCATGCTTCATTTTATGACCTTTTGTCAATATTACGTCATACATTTTGGTTGATACTATTTTGTGACAATAACTGCTTTTAAAGACTCTCTTGGTTGCAAAGTCTTAAAACTGTTTGTTGTTCCTTCAATTTGTTCCACTCATGAGCTGTTAAAGGAAAAGGTCATAGTCTTACTTAGTCTTTAACACTAACACATGAACCATCATTTTCCCTTTGTGCAAGTGGATGAGATCACCCTTAATTTTTTCTAATGAACAATCCTACGTTACAATGCAACAAAGCGATAAGAAAAGATGGTCCACCTTGGTATGGAAAACAACCTAAACCTTAACCCAGTTTTTTCTCTTCATACTATATATTATAGCATATCTATCCTTAACATGCAAAATTCCTAACCAATTCATATACTATATGCCTAAACTATATCATACGCCTTGAAATACCTCAAGCTTGGATAAGACATATCACAAGCAATACGATAACTCTTAACTATACCATATGTTATAAAGTCCATAGTGGGGGACATTATGCATAAAATTTTGGTCTTTGGTTATGATGCGACTGTTGGCATAAACCTTGGAAAAAAATTGATGAAAACAATATGCAAAGGAGTTGACATAAAAACATCCACATGCAAGCCATGTGGTCACATTAAAATCTCCAGTTGGCGGAAAATGGATAGGGTGCAAAATCCTAGGGGTTTAATGCGTCTTGATGGCTGCATTTGTCCTTTCGATGGGGTTATTTTTTATGTTAGTTGTTCTATCATTTTTTCACTTGGCCTCTGGTTGTTTGAATTCGTTATTCTTCTGTCTGTGAATAGAGATGGAGGAGCCAACAATATTGGCCCTTGACGCCTTCTGAACCTATCCAAGGTTGAATAGTTCACCAGTGGAGTTGGCAAACCTCGTTCTAGTGAATTTTATGTGACTCTGGTTGGATTTACGAATGACAAGAAGGTAAATACTTAATCCACATTTCCACTATTGTTTTCCTCTCTTTGTACATGGTTTATAAAACTATTGTTTAACTCCCGGGCTAATGTGTGTGTTGGATATAACCAGAACAAATCTCTGCAATTAGGGTGTTTGGTTGGATACTGGTCGAGAAGCTCTTGCAGTCGGTAAGACTTATGGATTCACCTTTCAAGGCTCTATGGAACAAAACTTGGTGTCCTTTTGTTTGTTGATCCCCATAGTCTTGGGGCTTCATCTTTGCGCCTGTTGTTGATGTGAAAGCGATAATTTCCTTCGGTAATATTATGAACTTGATATTGTAAGAGGTTTTCATCCTCCGTGTAGGCATATCGACTATGCCACTTTTATAGCCAGATGTTTAATGTATATTTATTACAGTTTTGCTACTTGTTTTGAATGTTGTAAAGGTTTTAGCTTGTAAGAACCCGTGAAAGCTTTGCATAACGCCAAGCTTAATCCTTGTAATACTGTAACTTCTTGTTATTTAAAACAATGTCACTCTGTGTAATTGATATTCTCTATTTCGAGTTTCTTTTATAGTTTGTATAAGTTATACAAATGTAGTTGTGAGGCCTTTGTATTGTCTTACTTGTATTTAGAAAGGGTCATAAGGCCACTGTCAGTGATGCCTATTGCTATTTGAATCCAGCAATGTTTTTTCTTATGGTTTAAAATACCCATGAGGGATTTAATGTTTATAACATGCCACTGTAGATTTGTTCTGTAAACTATTGTAGAAAATGTTTGCAGTTACTCTATTTGATTATCAGCTTTTTATTGTTTTACAGTTTGTATTTAAAATATGGCCAATAGGTCCTTACTGCCGTGTTTGATTTGGAACGAGAGCCATAAGGCCTTTATCAAAAGATATTGACTGTTACCAATCTCTAGAAATGTTGTGATGGTTTATATATCTAAATTTATTTTACAGTTCATTGCTTTCGCGATACTGTTCTATAGCCATGATGCCTTTTTCCCGTTGCATTCATTTCCTAAAAAGGGTCATGGAGCCATTTGTAAATAAGTTATTACTCTTTAACTTTTAATTACTTGTAAACTACTGTCAAAACTTGCAGGTTACTTGATGTATAAAATCAATTATAAAATGATTTAGGGTTTCATTGTTTTGTTTATAAACTCTGAAGAGACCGTGAAATATTATAGGACTGTAATGTACAGGTCATGAGGTTGTTACCTTATTACACTTATTTTGGAAAAGAAAATGCCATGGAGATGTTGTTGAAATAAAATCTTTGTTTATCATAATCGGTAAAAGTGCTTGCAGTCTTATCTTATTTTCGTTTTCGGTATGGTTTTCTTTTCCAACAATGGTTAACAGGCCATAAAAACCATGAATAAATTTTATTAAAAGATTAAGCACTAAGGTTTTTGCATCTTTTCTTCTGTGAATGAAGCCATATTGGGCCACGAAAAGTGCACGGGTGACAAAAGGGGAAAGACGGAAGCAGAGGAACCAGCGCAGAAGGAGAGAACATGCACACGATGGAGGAAAAGCGAGCTTGTAGGAGTACAAATGAGTAACGGCTAGAAAGCAATAGGTCAGGAAGATCGTGGCTGCTAAAGTTGGCGTAATAATCCAGCGGACGACACACGCATGAAGGAATATATGTAAGTCATGTCGATACCGCCTTGTGTCAGTCTATGACAGCTTGTAACTATTTTTTACGGCTGATTACGACCATGCGTGGTCTTGTAGAAGTTATAAATAGGAAGAACCCACTCTGTATAAGGGTTTCTCATTGTTGTTGATTGGTTGGTTGTTCATTCGCCAAGTCACTCAATTTTGTTAATAAATTTAGAGTTAGTAGGAAAGAAGACTTAGAGAAGAGTCTGGTACCAGTAGAGGGTTGATGAGCCGTGGATCTTGCAGTTGTGTACACAGACCACTAGTGGTAGAAGTAATTTGTAGCTGAGTGCGCTGATAGTGGAGGTATAAGAGTCGATCCAGGTTGTGTGTGGATCATTAGGAGTAGATAGAATAATAAACCAAAGAGAATGAGAGAAAAAAATATTGAGTCAGAAAGACATATCTTAATAACAGTCTACAGATCACAGACTGCAAGGTGCTATACACAATTTCTCATGCTAGATGAAGAGCACCTTTGTGGTTTTTCCCAAATGGGTTTCTACGTTATCTCCTGTTGAATGATTGAATGATGTTGAATGTTTATGTGACTGTCAAGTAGTTTCTTCATGTATATTGATGAGTTACTATTGAATGTATGATGCCATATTATTAATCAGTGAATGAATGAATGTTTAACGCATTACTGGATTGTTATGTATGAGTTCCTTGTTAAACTGATAAGTTAAAATATAAGTCATTCCCTATATTTCAAGTGCAAGGAATCAGCTGTGTCGCATAAGTTGCACCAGTTGTTGAGGTTAAGGACAGGGTTGTGTCACGCACGTGCTGACATACAATTGTGCATCGGTCACGCAATGATAGACTCTACCATCCTATTGCCTTTGTCGAGCTCCTTGGCCATGTTACAAGGGACTATAATCCCTTGCAAAATGTGGAAACATGGTTTTGGCAGTTACCCATTAATATATCTTGGGTTATACTGCGCTTGCCTCGCGGGAGTTGCCAACTGAGACTGCTCTGTCGGGTTGATGTCTTGTGGTGTCTTGTTGGTATTATGTTGTTGTTGAACCATGGTTCGAGATAAGGAAGATATAGAGGCCAAAAAATGGTTTGATTGTCGAGACCAATCATTTGAGTCAAGGGAAATGTTATGGCATCTGATGAATAAAGAGGTAGAGGACTGGCTGGAGTCTAAGATGATAGCATTTGTGCAAGAGGAGAGCACAGGATCACAGCTGAGTCCAGAGACCTAGGTGGACTAGTATATATATTTTGATATTCACAAGATATTCTTTGCAGAGTTCCCCATCATACTGCACGAATGGTTGTTAAGATTGGCAAGGAGGCAGACAAATTTCCAGAGACTCAGAAGCCATCGAACGGAGTGATCAGTTGGTTCACAAAATAACCAGTGTAAGTAACACCATCTCTAGAGCTATTGATTTTTGGGTTGACAGTATTTTGCAAGAATACATTACTGAGTTTGCAATAGAGGCCATAACCTCATATAGTGAGGTTGAAATAAATTTTTTCCAAGGACCTCGAAGAAGATATTTGTTATCCATCAGTACATGGATCAATATGCTTGTCTATGAGAAGGGCATCTTGCAATTGAGTAGTTGAGTTGCATACCCAGGAAGAATGCTATGTCGTAGACGACCTCAAGATAATGGGAAATGGTGAGTTGATATGTTCCCAGGGAGTACAAAACCTGAACTAGAATATGGATTCCTAAGGAGTGGAAGGAGATTCAGATCAAGGAAAAGAAGAAAGACAGAGGAAGGTCGATGAACTCTTAGTCTGTTTGAGGCGAGTGAACATGAACTCTGGTCACAGGTAGATGAAGGGTCTTGCAATGAAGAGCAGGACTATAGCCCGATATCGGAAGGAACAAAGGACTTTTAAGAATCTGTGGAGACACCAAGTTTAGGACGCAAATACATCACACCAGTAGTATCACCGGAGGTAAGATATAGAGTCTCATATTCCCGGAAACGACTGCTAATATTGATAGTGATAGTACTGTGACTAGCGTGCAAGAGGGTACACCTCCTTTGAATCCCTTACCAGAAAATCCTGATGCCAACTCAATGGTTGGGGTAGATATTTGGTTACCCACATTCAATGGAAATGGAACAGAAGATCCATAGCAACAATGGTTCCTATGTGAAGTTGTTGGATGGTTCATTTAGTGCATAACGTGAACATAAGAAAGAAACAAATGATCATGAATCTGAGGGGTCATGCACTGGACTGGTTTATGAAATTATATGCCATACCGACTGAAACCTCATAGAAGACCCTTAATGAGATCCGAGCTGCGATGATCTCTGAGTTCAGAAAACCTAAATCTAAGTCGCAGTGCATTATTGAAATCAAGGAGATAAAAAAAGCGTTCGCAAAGACTGTATGGGACTTTGACCAGTGATTTTAAAACTTTGATGGCCAAAGTAAGTTTCCAAATGTTGGATGTATAACATAAAGAGTGGTTTATTGTTGCACCATTACCACACATCTGAGGTCGATTAATGCAACAAAATATTGAGTCGCAGACAGAAGCGCTAGAGTTGGAAATGAAGCTAGCGGCCTCACCAATCGATGATGGTTCCGTAGGAATGGTGCAGATTTAGTTACAGTTGGCTAATATTACGATACAACTTCATGATATCAAAAAGGGCAAGGAAGCACAAGAATATTTATGGTGCAAAAAATGCAGAAAGGACGAACACACTAAGGATAATTATTTGACCTTCATGAATTATGTCTCATCCAGTGCACAAACCCATTAAATGGCCATGGACTACCATGGTGCCACATATGCCATTCTAGAGGGAATCATGACGAGGAGTGCTTATATTTTCAAAAGGTAGTAAGTACCCCGAAAACCCTCTTTTGTAAATTCTGTAAGTTAATAGGACATGAAGAGAAATATTTCATAGCGTACCATCTCCTGGAGGAAAAAACTGTCGATACCTACTTGATGAAGAATGAGGGCAAGGATCAGGCTGAACTGATGCAACCATCATATCAGCCTGTGCTATTCCCACCCAATTAGTATCAGAATCTGTATCAGCCTCAGTATGCGCCACAACAACCATATGCATAACAAAATCATTACCAGCCACACTACTAGCAGAATCAGTACCCACCACAACAACCACACCCTCAAGGAAGGGGTGGTGGAAAATTCAGAGCAAGAGGTGGACGAGGAGGATTTGGTAGAGGGAGAGGTCAGATTACATGCTATAACTGTGGACAACCAGGTCACTATGCCAAATATTTCCTGGAACCTGCAAAGACATGTTCATACTGTAAGGGACAGGAACATAATGTGGAGAAATGTCCTTAGTTGATTTCAAAATGGAAAGAAAGGACCATTGCAGGACCTAACCCTATGCAAAACCCAAACCCAAATCCTAATATGAATGTCCATATGATTGTTGATAAACCATGAGATCCAAATGCCGTTGTCATAACACGAGGAGGTGTTGCGACCTGAGCTGATCTGGATAAACCATAAGAACAACTGCAGCCATAGGTACGACCCGCGACGTAGAAGAAGGCGACATTCGAAGTCCAAAAACAAAAGGAATTATTCTTGGACGTGCGACCAGAATTTGTGGATCCATAAGAACCATCGAAATCAAAAGAAGTCAGGGAGATGCCTGAATGATTTTAGCACATATTCTAGAAGAACATCCCACAAAAGGTTAGTAAGCTCAAGTCCTTTCTATCAATTTTCTTAACGTTAATACAAGACACAGATGCTATCGTAGAACTACAAGCAATGATATAAGAGACACCCATGGAGCCGCAACTTGAAAAGAAATTTAATCAAGTAAGCAAGAAATTCAAAACTGGGTGCGAGTTAAGAATGACTGCACCGATAAGTGACTATGACGTGGATTACATCATCTTAGACCTGGGGTCTGATGTCAATATTTTGACGCGAAAAACTTGGGAAAGTATGGGAAAGTCATGTTTGGACTGGTCCCCTGCCCAGTTGCAACTTGCAAATCAAGTGAAGGTCCTACCCATTGGTCGATTGAGTCAAGTTCCTGTCGACATTGAATGGTTGCACACATTTGCATACTTTGAAGTTATTAATATTGTTAATGAAACAAACCCATACCCCATTCTACTAGGGATAGATTGGGCCATAGAAAACCAGACCATTATAAACTTCAAGAAAAGGATTATCTCATTTGAGGATGACGAGAAGAGGGTAGTGTCACCAATTGATCCATTAGAGGGACAGAGATACATTGAGCCTGTCTACAATGAGGGACAGGTTGACTATCTTGACCATATCTACAATGTCATTTCCATGCAAGAAGACTACATCAATCCAACAATGGATGGAAACCTAAGCTGGAAGAGTGCTGGTTCTTGCACATCTGACTCAGGGGAGGCCTTGGATAATTGGCAAAACAGAGTACATGAGGTCTCTATGAGGAGGTGCACAAGAGTTACAAGGTCTGTTCGATGAGTGTAGAATGAGTTAAGAGAGCTACCCACCTATGAGGGTTTACCTAACCTTGCGACCTTCTTAACTGATTTTGAAGGAATGGTAGCAGAATCGCAGTGCTTGTCTGCGCTAGATCACATGATAAAAGCTATGCCTGTTAGATGGTGGGGTGCACACAAGCAGTCCATAACAGACTAGAAACGGTGAAGAAGGTTGATGGAAGTCAAATTTGGAGAAGAAGTCACCATTGTGAGCCACAAATATACAGGATTTTCAAGCCCTGTCGAGCACATAAATCAGTGTCGCACCGTATTTGTAGAATACCCATGACAAAAATGGGTCCATCATTTCATACATACATTGGAAATGACACGTAGAACCTGGTATGCATCTATGGAGTTACAACAAGGAACCCAGGATTAGGAAGGGCTCACTAAGCAGTTCGTGCACACATTCGAATTTGCTGATGAGAAACCTATAGTTGATGTTGTGCTTCAAACGATGAAGGAGAAGATATTCATTGAAATCGCTATTGAAGAGGCCAATGATCACCCGTGGAGTGCAACCATTCAGCAATGGATGGCTTGCTACAATCTAGCTAGATGCCTAGATGATGATCCGACTAACATAAACATACCGGAATCAAAGTGCACCCGCGCAGTAGAAGGAAGTGGTATTTCAAGCAACCAATTCCTTAAGCCGTTGAAAATCAAGAAAGCAAACATTGGGTCGCCAGAGAACCCAAATTTCAGTAATATAGGAGATTATTGGGATGAAGAGATAGTCGTGAATATCACATACTTATTGCATGATTACCAGGACCTATTCCCTACCAAATTTTTAGAGATGAATGGGATAGTAGGAGATCTAGGGGAGATGAAAATACCCCTGCGACCAGATGCTAAACCCAGTAATCAATGACCCTATAGGTTGATTCCAAGGTATAAAGAAAAGGTAAAAGTAGAATTGGATCGCATGCTCGACGCAGGAATCATTGAACCTGTTGAGGAATCAGAGTGGATCAACCCTATAGTGATATGGGATAAGAAAACAACAAGGGAAATGAGGATCTGTGTCGACCTGAGGAAGCTAAACGATGCATGGTTACAAGATCCATTCCCAACACCGTTTACAGATGAAGTGCTTGAAAGCATCAAAGGGAAAGAAATGTATTCATTTACTAATGGCTTCTCTGGCTATCATCAAGTCAGAATCGCAAAGGAGGATCTCCACAAAATGACCTTCGTCACCGAATGGGGATGCTACCAGTATACGGTAGTGCCTTTTGGACTCAAGAATGCACCTACTATTTTTTCTAGAATAGTAGTCTCTTCTTTTAAAGATTTTATTCATAAATTTCTTGAGGTCTACTTTGATGATTGGACTGTGTTTGGTCTAGTAAGAGACCATATTAAGAGTCAGTGCATGTTGTTGGCCCACTGTCTCCAGTATCATATTGCACTCAATTCCAAGAAATGTATCGTTTGCGCACCATTTGGTGTTCTGTTGGGTCACGTCGTGTGTCGCGACACTATTTTGGTCAACCTAGCAAAAATTGCAATTATCCTTGACTTACCACCACCTACATCAGTCACGCAACTAAGATCAGTTCTAGGACACACGGGCTACTGCAGAAAGTTCATCAGAGGATATGCGGAGATCACTGCACCTATGGATAAATTGTTGAAAAATGATGCAAAGTTTCAGTAGACTCCATCTTGCTAGGAAATCTTGGACAAACTAAAGAACAAGATTGCAACTGCGCCAATACTTGTGTTCCTTGACTGGAAGAAGGAGCTCCGTGGTCATGTCAATGCATCATTTGTCACGTTTGACATAGTCTTGACACAACTAGGAGAGGGTGCACTAAACCACCCTCTTTCTTTTGCAAGCAGAAAACTATCAATAGCATAAAAGAACTACACGACGACGGAAAGAGAAGGCCTCACTATAGTCTATGTGCTTCAAAATTTCAAACACTATTTGTTGGGTGGGCATTTTCAGATGTACACTGATCATTCAGCACTGAAATACCTAGTCAAGAAGCCAGTGTTAGGGCGGAATATCTTTAGATGGCTTCTCCTCTTCCAAGAATTTGATTTTGAGGTCATTGTCAAACCCGGTCAGCTGAATGTTGGGCCAAACCACCTATCAAGGATAGAAAGTGGTGAAGAGCCAACCAACCTGGAAGATAATTTTCCTGACACACAACTATTTTTGATCCACATGATGGATGATCAAAGCCATGAGTTTAATGCCATCATTCACTTTTTGAGCACAGTCTATGCACCTGAAGGAATGTCAACTAATCATAAGAAAAATTTGGTTGTCAAAGATGTCGATTGTACAATAATTGCGGGACATCTGTATAAGCTGGGCGCAGATGAAATATTTCATTGTTGTGTTTTTTTATCATGAACGACCTTGGGTAATGAGTGAAGCACATGTTGGTGTCATATGAGGACACTACATGGGAAAAGAAACTATGCATAAGATATTGCAGGCATGACTATGGTGGCCAACCATACACATGGATACTAAAAGCTGCTGCAGGCGCTATGATATCTTCCAGAGAACAGGAAAATTGTCGTGCCGTGACGAGATGTCGCTTGCACCGTAGATAACCCTTCAAGCATTCGACAAGTGGGTAGTTTATTTTGTTGGCCCAATCATTCCACTAAGAAAGAGAACTGGCACATGCTACATTCTCACTGTGATAGACTATTTAACCAGATGGGTTGAAGCTGTGCATGTAAATATTGTACCGTTGCGACTGTAGCAAATTTTTTGTTTGAAAACGTAGTCACCAGATTTGGTTGTCCAAAATACTACTAAGGGACTAAGGTATGCATTTTGTTAAAAAAATGATTACTGAGCTGATTGGAGAGTTTCAGATCTATCATAAGAAGATGACACCCTATCATCGTCAGGCGAATGGGAAGGTCAAAGATTTCAACAAGATTCTGGAGAATGCATTGACCAAGGTATGCAATGTGCACTGAGATGATTGGGATTAGAAAGTATCAGTTGTGCTATGGGTATATCGCACAACTTTTAAGCGACTGACAGGGCACACCCCATTCAGACTAGTATATGGACAGGAAGCTATTGTACCTGTTAGCACCATGATTGAAAATTGTGGATTATTTGATCGAAGCGTGTGAAAATATGTATATGTGAAAATTTTGGGTGAAAGAACTCCTTAGGTTAATGGGTGATTGTATTATTTCATTGTGGAATGTTGGATGAAAAGAGGGGTTGGATCTACGGTGGTAGATCGTTCCGCTGATGAAACATGGAGGAATAATTTCAAATCTTCTCATCAGCGAAATGGAGGTAAAATGAGTTAAATATCAAGGGCCCGGATTTAAAGCATTGCAAATCAACGTTTGAAAGGATTTCTACGGATAAGAGATGCAAAGAATAAGCTAGGGTGTTGGGTTTGCAGAATCTATTAAAAAGGTGCAATTTTGAAAGGCTGAGATTGACGTAAAGTAAGATCAACGGTGGTGAAACATTTCAAAGATCGGAGATGCGAGGATAAAAGAAGTTTTGCAATTCACGGAATGATTTAACAGGTGGAAAGATTGGATGGATAAGATAAGAGTGGAGATAGATCTATGGTCAGGGACAATTCCACGAATTGAACTAGCACGGAGAAAGTCTAAAATTGAATCCAAAGAAAGTGGTAGCAGCCACAATAATCAACGGTTTTGATGACGCTCGGGCTTTGATCAATGGATGAGGTACATTCTGTGAATGAGATTTTCCCAATCTTTCATATACATACAACATGGAGCTTAGAGTTTTGGCACATGAAATGGTTGTTGCAGACTTGCCCAATTCTGAACATTGGAGATCAATTCAACAGTATGGATCAACCAAGTTTAAGTTACAGCCATGAAGACATCAAGGAGGATAGCGCAAGATGATTTTCATCAAAAGACAAATTTATGATAAATGTTATTTTAAATTCATTTAGTTAAGAATTTTTGTTATCTCAGAGTTTCTTTGTAATAGACAAGCACTTTGACACATATAATAAACGGTTTAAACCATTAGGTGGTTAGGTTTATTGTTCAGCTCAAGGAGCAATGTATAAGTATTCAGAATTTTGATTAAGAAAGGGTTTGGACTTGTGAGATTTTGGAGAATTGTGTTTTCAAGTATTTCATTAATAAAATTGCAGAGCCGAAAGTTGGAGTTTCTTTCATAGATTCCTGTGTTATTCCATGTTACATGTTGTACTTTCCCTTCTTATGTGAATGTTTTTCCAGTTTACCTTTCCATTATGTTTTCCTTCATGTCTGAAATAAGTGTATAACAGTTTGGAATTCATATTTACTATGCTCTATCTGTTGTTTTCAGATATCCACTAAACTTTCTTCTAAAGCTAATATAGAATTCATTTTTACAATGCTCAGTATTAATGGTCTGTTCATGTTCTTCCTTTTTCACCACACAATCAAATTTTGACTGTGAATGAGTAGCTACCTTGCCTCTATTTTAAATTTCCATGCAGAAGGTTCTGTTTATCAATATTCATATTTTGACTCCATAGCCCAATGGTCATGTGTTTTGTTTCAACCAATCCTATAAATTACAAACAATTTCACTTATAGATATCTGGCCTTGTTAATATTATATGAGAGATCCCTCTCTAAAGAAGAAAAAGCCAGTTTTCTCTTTTAAAGTGGTTTTTGTTGTTACTTGGGAATATCCTTTACAAATTTTGGTAAATTTTCAATGATAACAAATTAGCGCCATTGTCGGGGACGAAATTGCATATCAGCCCTGGGAAGAACTACAAGGATTGCAATGTTTCAAGAAAGAAATTTCTATGGGCAAGCAAATTTTTTTACATTCAAAAGAAGGTTGTATATTTCCCTGGAGAATTCACATTAATTTAAACAGTATTACAAAAAGACATCCTGGATTTTAGGAGAGCGAATACAAGAGGTAACCCTAATACTGAAACTTTGCAAAGTGTGGAAGATCCAGAAAGATTGCTTAGAAAAAAAAATAAGGAAAAAATAATAGTTCTCAGTTTGGTGCATCATCGTCTCAAGATTTTCACAGTATACAAGAGTCTGAATGGGAAACTAGTGTTGAAAGATTATTGTCAAAATCAAAATATGCATCTGACCTAAAGAAAGTTGAAATTAACCCAAGTAGGTTAGAATCATATATTCTTGATTCTTTGTGGCGGAACCTTCAAACTCCAATAAAAACAGAAAAACTGATTCCTATTGTCCAAAACTTCCCACCTCATATATCCCAAACTATTCAGAATCCTCCAGTTGTTCAACCTTTACCACTTGCTCCAAATCCACCTAAACCAATGGCTATAGCTAGGTTTGCTCCATTGGAATTGCCTGCGGTGTTACATGACCTTCCCTTAAATTATGCCCAGAGGATTTCATTGTATGATGGAGAAGGGAATGTTACTGCAAAGTATCATGTTCGAAAATTTGATGACTTTATAGATTTGGAAGAGGTTGATCATGAGGATGTCATGATGAGGCTATTTGCATAGAGTTTGTCTGGGGAAGCTAAAAAGTGGTAAAAATATTACCTAATAGGTTTATTCAAAACTTTGATGCCTTTCAAACTACCTTTTTGGAGAGATGGGATGATAAGCAAAGTCCATTACAAGTCCTGTCTTAGTACAATAATCTTAAAAAGGGAGGTTTTGAGTCAGTCCATGAGTTTTCCAGTAGGTTCATGAGATTCTATAATTCAATACCTGCTGATATTAATCCTTCACCTAGTGCTGCTAAACTTCATTATGTCGAAGCTTTTGATAATTATTTTGCATTATTGTTGAGAGAAATAAAATCAGCCACTCTTCCTACTATGTTTACAGATTCCTTAGAAGTAGAAGCCAATATGATGCCATGTGGGAAGATAAAACAAAGGGTAGATGTTGATAGGAGGAAAGGTAGAGAAGAAATGCCTTCCACCTCTACTGCTTCTTCATTTAATGATATCAAATTTGAAATGATGTTGAAGACAATGAAAAATTTAATGGATAGGCTGACTATGGATACTAGGCCAGTGAATCAAGAACAAAATGAACCCCAGATCAGAAACCCTAACTTTAGAAGGTCTATTCCTCCTCCACTTCCATAGAATAGACCAAGAGACATGAGGAATCCAAGAAATCAAGAAGATCAGCAAATAAGACCACTTTTCCCTGAAAATCATGTTGTTGATGATGATGGTACAAAGTCTATTGAAGACCATATTCATCATTTTGGTGATTTAGATTTTGATATCTATTTGACTGAGGAGGAACACAGTATGTTTCCATGGGTAGATGATAATAAATATTTTGAGGAGGAGTTGGAACAATATCAGAAGGGGTATATGAATGCTATAGATGATGTAAAAAAAAAAATTGAGAAGTAGAGATGTTGTAGTGAATAAAGGAAGGTTAAATCCAAATCAGCCTTCCAGTAGTTAGATGAATACAGAAAAAAAAAGAAATTAAAAACAAAAAGAACCTGTTGTACATAAAGAAACTAAAAACAGAACCAAGAAAATAAAAGAGTTAAAACAAACAACACCCATGGATGTAGATAAAATCTCTTCCATTTTTAATCTACAAAGTGAACTTTCTAAGTTGAAGATTTCAATTCCTTTTAATGAACTGCTCAGAAATTAGGAGTATAGAAACACAATAACAAAAATGATTAGAAATCAGGGAGAAGCTCAACCAGATATATTGGAATTAACAGATGACAATCCTACCATTGTTTTGGGGTCTAAGATTGATAGTATGGATGATGAGGAAGTACCACCTTTTTATATGAGTTTAGATGTGCATGAAAAAGTGTTGCATAATGCTATGTTAGATTCAGGTGCTTCACATAATTTGATGCCTAAAGGAGTGGTATAAAGTTGGGGGTTAGAGATTACAAGGACTTACAAAGATTTGTATTCTTTTGATTCCAAAAGGGTGAAATGTTTGGGTTTGATAAAAGACATGGTAGTATCCCTAAATAAATTACCATCTAAAATTGTGGTCATAGATGTTGTTGTGGCTGATATCCCTCCTAAATTTGGTGTTTTGTTGTCAAGATATTAGACTTCAAAATTAAAGGGAAGCTTGCAAATAGATATGTATTATGCTACAATTCATGTTCTTAATGAAAACAAGAGACTGTATAGTGAAAAAAATATCACGTTATGTTGTTAGAAGTCAAGATCGACCAGGATTTCATCATATTTATTCTGTTGATACCGATTTAGGGTCATCTATTTTCTTCAATGACATTTCTCCTTGTGATCAAAAGTTGTTGTTCCAAGTAAAAGAAAAAAGAATGAAAAGGTGATAATATAGTGAAAAAAATATCACGTTATGTTGTTAGAAGTCAAGATCGACCAGGATTTCATCATATTTATTCTGTTGATACCGATTTAGGGTCATCTATTTTCTTCAATGACATTTCTCCTTGTGATCAAAAGTTGTTGTTCCAAGTAAAAGAAAAAAGAATGAAAAGGTGATAAATGAACAAGAAGCATTGGAAAGAAAGAAAAAGGAAGAAGGGATATGGACTATGTATTTTGATGGGTCTGTGGCTAAAGTGGGTGCTTGTTCAAGTGTATATATAATTTCCTCTATCAGAGATTTTAAATCTTTTTCTTACAAGTTGACCTTTGAATGTACCAATAATGTAGCAGAATATGAATCTTTGTTGCTGAGTCTGCATGCATTGAAGGATTTGGGAACTAAACGAGTCAAAGTTTTTGGAGATTTAGAACTTGTGATAAACCAAGTGAATGATAGTGATCAAACTAGGCATAGTAGAATGAGATCTTACAGGAATGAAGTGTGGGATCTGTTTGGAAACTATTTCATTGAACACAGTGTCAAAGTTATTCCTAGATATGAAAATACAGTGGCAGATTCCTTGGCCATGGCTGTTGGGAAATTTAAGAATCCTACTGCAGGTAAAAGAAAGTACAAGGTTGACATTGTAAACAGGCCTTCCATACCAGAAAATACCAAGTATTGGCAAGTGTTCGAAAATGATATGCAAATCAAAACATTTTTGGAATTGTCTGGTGAATTTGTAAATACTCAAATAGAAAATGAAAGTTTGGATTCTAAAAAATTTCAAGATGTAGATGAAGAAAGAGTTGCTGAAACAGAGAAGTTGAAAAGCTAACTAGGAGGGAAAGATATAGTCCAATTGAAGAGTAATAATAGTCCTAGAGTTTTAATTCCCTTAGAGAAGCTTTTTGACCATAATGATGTTGTCAGAGTTCCTAAAGTCAAACCTGCTGAAAAAGCTGTTGAAGATAAAAATATTGTTAGTTTTGTACCTAGGAATTTGTTCCCTAAGTGAATTTTTTCCTAAGTCACTTAGAAAGGGGAAAAAGGTGACCCTCACATTAAAAGCTACTTAATGAGAATTTATAAAGTTAAAGTCACTTTTTGATAAATTTAAGTGGGTGAGTAAATTTATTTAAGTGATTTAAATAAATGTGATTTTTACTCTCATTGAATCTTAGCCATTGGATTGGATCTTTCTCCACCATTGGATTAGATTCCCACTTAGGGTTTAGACAAAAAGAGTTGAGGGAGGCAAAACACTTTACTTTTTCATTTTTGGAGAAGGAGAGACTGAGCTGAGAGAGAAGGAGGTCGAGCTAGGGCATTGGCACGATTCCCAAGAAGAGAGACTGCATAGAAATCGAGGGTACAGACTGCATTAATTGCTGGCACAATTTTCGAGGGTGTACGGACTGCATTTATTTTTTGGCACAAAAATCGAGGTAAACTCTACACAGTTTTTGAGATAAAACAGGGCACAGAAATCGAGGCCGTACAGTTGTACGGATTGCTGTTATTTTTCTGCACAGTTTTCAAGGCTTTGCTGGGCACGTTTTTCAAGATTTTGAGATGAAATCTTGGGTGGAGATAAGTTAAATTTTCACTGTATTTCTGTTCTGATATTTTGCTAAAGATAATAAAATCTTTCCCTCTCTCTAACTGGTTTTCCCCGTGGGGGTTTTTCCAGGGCTTGATTTTGGCCAAAAATCTCTGAGTCTATCATTTTATGGTGTGATTGTTAAATGTGTTTTTCAGCCTGTTAGTGTATTTTACTGTGTGTTTAATTGTTCAGTAAAATTTCATAAGTAACCTACAGCCAATGCAAAACCGGATGTATGTGAAAACCACAAAATGTTGACATAAACCAGCAAACAGTAAAACGTAGAATTTCTTCATGGTATCAGAGCTTGGGGGCAGAAAACAGTGATAGTTTGCAGACACACAGAAATTTTCAGATCTCAGAAATTTTTAGTATTTTACCTTCTGTCAGTGAGCAGCACTTTGTTGGGTTGGTGTAGAGATGGCTATAGGTCTTAGACTGGAGGATAGGATGGATGGGACAGGAAATTTTGTGCCATGGAAGGCCAGAATTTTACTGATACTGGAGGAGAATGAGTTATGGCCGGATATAGTTAGGAACACTACAGCTAACCCGGTTGTCATTCCCGCATCAGCAGATGTAGCAGCTCTATCATCTTTCAACAAGAAGGACTGTAAAGCTAGGAGGAACATTCTAGATGCAGTTAAAGACCACATAATCCCTCACATTTCAGGCAAGACTAGGGCACACTTGATGTGGTCAGCCTTGATCAGTTTGTATGAGAGTTCCAATGAGAACAGGAAGATGGTTCTCAAAGAGAAACTCAAAAGTATAAAGATGAATGGGGGTGAGGGAGTCACAGCATATCTTACCAGGATTTCTGCAGTTCGGGATGAACTTGCAGCGGTTGGGGAGGTGGTATCCGCTACAGAGCTAGTACGCACAGCAGTGAATGGGGATTCAAAGCCCTGGGGTGCATTTGTGCAAACCATAGTGGGCAGAGAGAAACTACCTACCTGGGAGAGACTTTGGGATGACTTTGTGCAAGAGGAGACTAGGAGAGGTCTTGTATAGGACAGTACATCTCACAGTGGGGTTGATGACGAGAATGTGGCTTTGGAAGCTAAGGGAAAAAAGAAGAAGGGTCCCAAGAAGGGTGGGGCCAAGCAGCAGCAGCAGAGTGGGTAGAAGAAAGACTTGAGTAAAATCAAGTGTTATGCATGTCAGGCGTTTGGGTACTATGCTTCACAGTGTCCAAGCAAGAAGAAGAAGAAGGGACAGGGATAGCAAACAGCAACCTTAGCAGAGGTTGATGAGTTTGGTGATGCATTTCAGAGGGATTTTTCCCTATATGCTGGACAGATGGAGAGAGAGAGAGTCTCTTTAGCCACCAGCACAGACATGGATATGAATAGTGAGCATTCATTGTTGGCAAGTCATCAGAGGAGTCCATCCACCTCTACTACTTGGTATATTGATAGCGGAGCCTCGAGCCACATGACTGGAGCTCGAGAGATGTTCTCGGAGCTATCTCAGATAGGTAGAGATGTGGAGGTTGTCCTTGGAGACAACACCATTGTTAGAGTTGTTGGTCGGGGGACCATTACATTTCAGAGGGAGTCGATGAGTCCCATGACTCTGAGGGATGTGTTGTATGTCCCTGGGCTGAAGAAGAACCTTGTGTCAGTTTCCATCATTGAGGACAGGGGTCTTGGGGTGTTCTTTTCAGATGGGAGAGTGCAGGTTTATCCCATGGCTACAGGTATGTCTAGTGCCATGGACATTGGAGTCAGATGTGGAAAGTTGTACAAGCTCTTGTTTCAGCCACAGTGCGCTCTAGCACACAGCAGCAACAGTGAGCTATGTGAGCTATGGCATCGAAGGATGGCCCACCTACATCACCCAGCTCTCAGATTGTTGAGGAGCATGGTTACAGGATTACCGGAGTTCAGCATTGAGCAGAGTGATGTGTGCAGGGGGTGTGCTTTGGGAAAGTACACCAAGACTGCTTTTTCGAGCAGTGACACAAGAGCTGCAGGGGTGCTAGATCTTATCCATTCTGACATATGCAGTCCTATGTCATCAGTGTCTTTGACAAGTTTTGAGTACTACATTAGCTTCATTGATGACTACTCCAGGAAGACCTGGATCTACTTCTTGAGGAGCAAGAAGTCCCCACTAGCGTTGAGAGTCTTCCAAGGGTTTAAAGCCCTTGTGAAGAAGCAGACAGGGAGGAAGATCCGGATTTTGAGATCGGACAATGGGGCTGAGTATACCTCTAAGGAGTTCGATGCATTCTGCAGACAGGAGGGCATTCAGAGACAGTTGATAGTTCCTTACACTCCTGAGCAGAATGGAGTAGCAGAGAGAAAGAACAGGTTGATTGTGGGGGTAGCCAGAGCGATGCTTCATGATCAGGGGTTACCTTTCTTTCTATGGGCAGAGGCATGTAGCACTGTAGTTTATCTGCAGAACAGGAGTCCTCACAGGGCAGTGGGGAGGAAGACTCCAGAGGAGATGTATTTAGGCAAGAAGCCTGAGGTGGGCCACTTTCACATATTTGGCTCATTGACTTACTCTCACGTCCCTTCTGAGAAGAGGACGAAGTTTGATCCCACCACAGAGAGAGGCATATTTGTGGGATATGACGAGACTTCGAAGGCCTATCAACTTTACTTACCTAGCCTAAGGAGAGTTGTTGTCCGGCGGGAAGTGAATTTTGATGAGGAGAGAGCCTTCAGGAAGTCTAGGGAGTTAGAGCAGGGGGAGACACCAACTCCCACACCTCAGTTGGTACAGGATTCTTCGATGCAGCTATCAGGTCCACAGGTTTCTGGAGTGACTGGATCACAAGGTACAGGCACAGCTTCTATAGGTTCAGTGATTCAGGCGGCTAGCACTTCAGGGACAGGTTTAGGGACAGGTTCAGGGTTGAGTCCTCAGATCATAGGTTCGTTAGGCACAGGTTCATTAGGTACTGGTCCTCGGGGTGTTGGACCTTCAGGTACTGGGACTTCCTCAGATGAGGAGAGCCCAAGACCAGTTTGGGAGGATCAGTCTTCAAGGAAGAGGAATCCTAAGTGGCTTCAGGAGACCTTGAAGGATGCAGAGGCATTTGGTAGGCCCCAGGAGCAGATCAGGACAATGGTGGAGCCAGACAGGTATGGTATGGCCCTTTTTGCGAGTCTTCGTGACTCTAAGCCATCCACATTTGAGGAGGCTTCCCAGCATCAGGTATGGAGAGATGCCATGATGGAAGAGTACCATTCCATCATGAAGAATGATGCTTGGGAGATAGTGCCGAGTCCTGAGGGGAAGTCAGTTGTGACTTCCAAATGGATTTACAAGATAAATCATGCTGCGGATGGCAGTGTGGAGAAGTACAAGGCTCGGTTTGTGGCACAGAGGTTCTCACAGGTTGAGGGAGTTGACTATGATGAGACATTTGCTCCAGTTGCTCGGTATTCTTCTATCAGGGAAGTTATATCTATAGCAGCAAAGATGGGTTGGAAGATCCACCAGATGGATGTGAAGACTGCATTTCTCAATGGTCTTCTGCAGGAGGAGGTATATTTAGAGCAGCCACAGGGATTTGAGATCCATGGGAAAGATTCTCATGTGTGCAGGCCGAGGAAATCCTTGTACGGACTGAAGCAAGCTCCTAGAGCTTGGTACTCCAGGATTGATACTTATTTGACATCGATGGGATTCCAGAAGAGAGAGGATGATCCCAACCTATAATTCATTGTGGTTGGAGGAGATCCGCTCATTCTTCAGCTATATGTTGATGATATATGTATCACAGGTGATGAGCGTCTCATTGCACATTGCAAGAGAGATCTAGCATCGGAGTATGAGATGACAGACATTGGACTGATGCATTACTATCTGGGGATGGAGGTTTGGCAGGAGCCTGGACATATTTTCCTTGGACAGGGGAAGTATGCAGTTGATATTCTGAAGAGATTTCGGATGGAGGACTACAGGCCGATGTGTACGCCTATGATCACCAACTGGAAGCAACTTCATGCTTTTGAGGGTAAGTTGGTGGATCCCACTTTATATTGTCAGCTCATTGGGTCATTGATGTATCTGGTCAATACCAAGCCAGACTTTTGTTTTGCGGTTAACACTCTTAGTCAGTTCATGGTTGAGCCTAGGAGTGTGCACTGGACTGCCGCAAAGCACATACTGAGATATCTTGCAGGTACGGTGGATTATGGTCTGGACTACAGGGGTTCGGGTGGAGTCAGCTTGGTTGGGTTCACAGATTAAGACTGGGCAGGTTGTGTGAGGGATCGAAAGAGAACTTCTGGTTGTTGTTTCATTTTGGGCTCGGCAGCAGTGTCGTGGTTCAGTCGAAAACAGAAGTCCGTTGCACTGAGTTCTGCTGAGGCTGAGTATATGGCAGCCAGTCAGGCTACTTGTGAAGCATTGTGGCTTCGCAAGTTATTGGTAGATTTATTTGATCAGCAACTTAGGCCTATGGTGATCTATTGTGATAATCAGAGTTGCATTCAGCTCTCTGAGAATCCAGTGTTTCATGACAGGTCAAAGCACATTGAGATCAGGTACCATTTCATCCGTGACTATGTTCAGAGAGGGGCAGTTGAGCTACAGTATATATCCACTGATGAGCAGGTAGCATACATTCTGACGAATTCTTTGGGGAGGGGGAAGTTTGTCTTCTTCAAAGATAAGTTGGGAGTGGTGCAGAACACCTTCCTCGGTAAGAGGGAGTGTTAGTTTTGTACCTAGGAATTTGTTCCCTAAGTGACTTTTTGCCTAAGTCACTTAGAAAGGGGAAAAAGGTGACCCTCACATTAAAAGCTACTTAATGAGACTTTATAAAGTTAAATTCACTTTTTGATAAATTTAAGTGGGTGAGTAAATTTATTTAAGTGATTCAAATAAATGTGATTTTTACTCTCATTGAATCTTAGCCATTGGATTGGATCTTTCTCCACCATTGGATTAGATTCCCACTTAGGGTTTAGACAAAAAGGGTTGAGGGAGGCAAAACACTTTACTTTTTCATTTTTGGAGAAGGAGAGACTGAGCTGAGAGAGAAGGAGGTCGAGCTAGGGCATTGGCACGATTCCCAAGAAGAGAGACTGCACAGAAATCGAGGGTATAGACTGCATTAATTGTTGGCACAGTTTTTGAGGGTGTACGGACTGCATTTATTTTTTGACACATAAATCGGGTAAACTCTGCACAGTTTTCGAGATAAAACAGGGCACAGAAATCGAGGCCGTACAGTTGTACAGACTGCTGTTATTTTTCTGCACAGTTTTCAAGGCTTTGTTGGGCACGTTTTTCAAGATTTTGAGATGAAATCTTGGGTGGAGATAAGTTAAATTTTCACTGTATTTCTATTCTGATATTTTGCTGAAGATAATAAAATATCTCTCTCTCTCTAACTGGTTTTCCCCGTGGGGGTTTTTCCAGGGCTTGATTTTGGCCAAAAATCTCCGAGTCTATCATTTTATGGTGTGATTGTTAAATGTGTTTTTCAGCCTGTTAGTGTATTTTACTTTGTGTTTAATTGTTCAGTAAAATTTTATAAGTAACCTACAGCCAATGCAAAATCGGCTGTATGTGAAAACCACGAAATGTTGACATAAACCAGCAAACAGTAAAACGCAGAATTTCTTCAAATATTGGTACTGAAGAGAATCCCAGAATTGTAAAGTTGTCTAAGAAATTGCCTGCTAAAGAAACAATTGAGTATGTGAACCTAATGAAAAAATACATTGATGTATTTGCATGCAGTTATGATGATCTCAAAGAGTATGACACCTCCATTATACAACATACTATTCCAATTAAGCTTGGAGAAAAACCATTTAGGTAGAAACATAGAAGGATTAATCCAATGCTATTTCCTATCATTAAAAAGGAGATTAAAAAATTATTTGATGCAAAAATAATTGTAACCTTGAGATTCTCAAAATGGGTTGCTAATTTGGTACCTATTAGAAACAAAAATGGTGAAATAAGACTGTGTGTAGACTTCAGAAATTTGAATAAAGTTTCTTTGAAGGACAATTACCCTTTACCAAAGATGGACCAAAAAGTGGTAGGTTCGGAGAGAATTTCTACTATGGATGGGTTTTCAGGTTACAATCAAATAAAGGTGATGCCTGAATATCAAGAAAAAATGGCTTTCACTACACCATGGGGCACATTCATGTATGCAAAGATGCCTTTTGGATTAATGAATGCAGGAGCCACTTTCCAACGTGCTATGGACATTGATTTTGCAGATGAAAGAGATAGGTTTGTAGTAATTTACATGGATGATATTACTGTATATTCCAAGTTTGATAGGGAACATATCAAAAATTTGGAAAAGGTCTTCCTTAAATGTAGAAAATATGGCATTTCATTAAATCCAAGGAAGTCAAATTTTGCCCTGGAAGAAGGAAAACTTTTGGGGCATATTATTTCCAAATATGGTATAAGGATTGATCCAAACAAGGTGAGTGTAGTTTTGAAGGTGGAAGAACCAAGAAGTAAGAAAGAAGTACAGTCTTTCATTGGGCAGGTAAATTTCTTGAGGATATTCATTCCTAGTTTTGCTGAGTTATTGATGAACATTACTAATATGCTGAGAAAGGATCATGAAATAAAATGGACAGTGGAAGCTATGAAGTCTTTCAAGGATATAAATCAAGCTATTTCAGAAGCTCCTATGCTAGTAAGTCCATATTTTGATAAATATTTTTTAATATTTTCATATGCTTCAAAGCATATTGTTGCAGTTGTTTTGTTACAAAAGAATGATCAAGGTGAAGAACAACCCATAGCATTGTTCACTAAGATGTTAAGAGATGGAGAGTTAAAATATGATATCATGGAGAAACAAGAATATGCTTTGGTTAAGGCCCTAAATATTTCATAATTTACATTCTCCATTCACATGTAGTTGCATATGTTCCTAGCGGTGTGGTAAAGAGCATAGTTACACAGCCAGATCCAAAGGGGAGAAGAGCAAAGTGGATTGCAGTGCTTTTGGAATATGACATTGAAATTAGGCCTACCAAGTTGATTAAGGGACATGGATTAGCTAAAATGATGACAGATTCTAATTGTGATTATTTGCAACTAAATTTTCTGTCAGTTCAAGAAGATCAGTTAGACATAGAAGTACAGGTGCTGCCATATTTTTCTATTTCTCAATGGTATATTGATATTGTTTATGTGTTGCAGAATATACAACCACCTGCAGGGTTAAGTAAAACTAGAGCAAGGTTTGTGAAGCTAAAGGCTGCAAAATTTCGTATTTTAAATCAATATATTTATTCGAAGGATCCTGGAGAAGTGATATTGAATTGTCTCTTGGAGAATGAATCTTAGCAAATAACAAAAGAGTTCCAAGAATGAGATTGTGGGGGACATCATTCATGGAAGGTAACTACAAATAAAATTTTGAGAGCAGGGTTCTATTGGCTTTCACTATTTTCAGATGTGTATCAAGAAACCGCCAAATTTCATCAGTGCCAAGTTTTTTATGGAAAGAGGAAAGTAGTTCCACTCCCTCTTAATCCAATATCTGTAGAAGCACCTTTTCAACAGTGGGGATTGGATTTCATTGGTGAAATAAATCCAAACTCCTTAGGACAACATAAGTGGATCTTAACAGCAGCTGATTATTTTACAAAGTGGATTGAAGGAATACCTACTAGAAAAGCTACAGATGTAGTAATAATAGATTTCTTAGAGAATAATATCGTGGCAAGGTTTGGATGTCCTAAGAGGATTGTAACTAATAATGCAGCTACTTTTAAGTCCAAAAAGATGATAAATTTCTGTCATAAATATCATATAAGTTTGAATCATTCTACAGCATAGTATCCACAGGGTAATGGACTGGAATAATCCTCTAACAAAAGTTTGGTGAGGATAATTAAGAAGCCGTTGGAAGAAAATAAAAGAGCATGGAATACAAAGCTGAAATATGCTTTGTGGGCTGACGAAATCAACACAAAGAGGGCTATTGGAATGTCACCATTCCATTTGGTGCATGGAGCTGAAGTGATTTTTCCAGCATCACTAGGAGTACCAGTTATGAAATTGTTGCAAGACCAGAAGGATGAACCTAATCATATGTAAAGGAGAATAAACCAAATTATTGAGTTGAATGAATTGGGAGATAAAGCATATGATCAGGAGAAGATGAAGAATACTTTTGACATAAAGGTAAAAGAGGACACCTTTCAAATTGATGATTTGGTGTTAAAATGGGATTCCCCACATGAAGACAAAGGAAAGCATGGTAAGTTTGATCATTTGTGGGTAGGTCCATACATTATTGCAACACATAGGGGTAACAATGCTTTTATTTTACAGTATCAGGATGGGTCTCAGTATGAAGGATACCCAGTGAATGGGAGATTTCTGAAGCATTACTTGGAATAAGGGGAAGAAAATTTTATGTATTATAGCGTAAATATTTTTTTACTTTCAATTAATACAGATGGTGAGCCAGAGGATTTGAATCCTGCAGAGAAGTCTCTAAGATCGAAAGGGGTAGCCATATTTTAGTTTTTTTCATTTCTATCAACAACAAAAAAAAGATTTGGACTATCACTAGATTTGGCAACTGGTCTATGGGGTTCTTTTCTACCTCGCAGGGAGGATAGCATCCCTAGTGGAGCCAATTGTTAGCACCATGATTGAAAATTGTGGATTATTTGATCGAAGGGTGTGAAAATATGCATATGTGAAAATTTTGGGTAAAAACGCTCCTTAGGTTAATGGGTGATTGTATTCTTTCATTATGGAACGTTTGATTAAAAGAGGGGTTGGATCTACAGTGGTAGATCGTTCCATTGATGAAACATGGAGGAAGAATTTCAAATCTTCTCATCGGCAGAATGGACGTAAAAGGAGTTAAATACCGAGGGCCCAGATATAAAGCGTTGAAAATCAACGATTGAAAGGATTTCCGTGGATAAGCGATGCAAGGAATAAGCTAGGGTGTTGGATTTATGGAATTCGTTAAAAAGGTGCAGTTTTGAAAGGATGAGATTGACGCAAAGTAAGATCAATGGTGGTGAAACATTCTGGAGATCGGAGATGCGAGGATAAAAGAAGTTTTGCAATTTGTGGAATGAGTTAACAGGTGGAAAGATTGGATGGATAAGATGAGAGTGGAGATAGATCTACGGTCAGGGACAATTCCAGGGATTGAAATAGCATGGAGAAAGTCTAAAATTGAATCCACGGAAAGTGGTAGCAGTCACAATAATCAACGGTTCCGATGACGCTCGGGATTTGATCAATGGATGGGGTACATTCTGTGAATGAGAGTTGCTCGATCTTTCATATACAGACAACATGGATCTCAGAGTTCTGGCACATGAAATGGTCGTTGTAGACTTGCCCAATTCTGAACATTGGACATCAATTCAACTGTATGGATCAACCAAGTTTAAATTACAGCCATGAAGACATCAAGGAGGATATCGCAAGATGATTTTCAGCGAAAGACATATTTATGATAAATGTTATTTTAAATTCATTTAGTTAAGAAGTTTTTTTTTATCTTGAAGTTGCTTTGTAATAGACAAGCACTTTGACACATGTAATAAACGTTTCAAACCATTAGGAAGTTAGGTTTATTGTTCAGCTGAAGGAGCAATGTATAAGTATTCATACTTTTGATTAAGAAAGGGTTGGAACCCGTGAGATTTTGGAGAATTGTGTTTTCAAGTATTTCATTAATAAAATTGTAGAGCCAAAAATTGGATTTTATTTTAGAGATTCCTTTGTTATTCCATGTTACAGTCTGTACTTTCCCTTCTTATGTGAATGTTTTTCCAAATTACCTTTCCATTATGTTTTCCTTCATTCTAAAATAAGTATATAATAGTTTGGAATTCATATTTACTATGCTTTGTCTGTTGTTTTCATATATCCACTCAAGTTTCTTCTAAAGCTAATACATAATTCATTTTTACAATGCTCTGTATTAATGGTCAGTTCATGTTCTTCCTTTTTCACCAAACAATGAAATTTTGACTGTGACAGAGCAACTATCTCGCCTCTGTTTTAAATTTCCATGTAGAGAGTTATGTTTATCAATATTCATATTTTGACTCCATATCCCAATGGTCATGTGTTCTGTTTCAGCCAATCCTATCAATTACAAACAATTTCACTTATATATATCTGGCCTTGTTAATATTCTGTGAGAGATCCCTCTCTGAAGAGGAAAAAGCCAGTTTTCTCTTTTAAAGTGGTTTTTGTTGTTACCTGGGAATAGCCTTTATAACCTTTGGTAAATTTCCAGTGATAACAATACCAATGGAGTATATCATGCCGAGCCTATGGATTGTTGTGCTAACAGAGATGACAGATGGGAATGATGTCGAACAGAGGCTAACACAGCTCATCCAGATGGAAGAGGAACGCTTCATCGTAGGATTTCATCAAACAAGTGAGAAGCAACGATAGAAAGCATGGCATGATCGCCATATCTAGGTCAAACCATTCGAAGTCGGATGACTTGTGTTGTTGTATGACAACAATTTTTTCAAACACCCAAGAAAGCTAAAGACACATTGGCTAGGGCCATACAAGATTGTGCACATCACTGATGTCGACGCAGTAAAATTACAGAAACTGGATGGTACGTATGTCGCGGGTATGGTGAATGGAAGTTGCATGAAACCATACTATGATGGGCATAACATCCCAGGGTAAAATCATGTTGCATATAAAAAAGAAGAGGCCGAAGGACATAAATTATTATGTTGCACGTTTGCAGCAGAACCAGCTCAAAGCGCACGAAAAAGCAAGAAGTGCAGGAAATGTGGAAAGTACTGCAAAAAGCAGAAATGATAGGTTGGCCGACAATAAAGTGTGAATATCCCATAAAGATTTAGATGTTTATAACAGCTAAGCATCATTAATTCGACGAGATACGAGGAGAATGATGGCGTGCTTTTTGGTCCCATCATCCGTCCTTGACATAACTACCATAACTGTTCTGACAAGTACATCGCAGTACTCCAGTTCTCGAGTTAATGAAGAAACGCTTCAACCAAAAATCCCATGTGATCGATTAGACCTCGGTCACCCATCATATGACGACTGTAGGATGCGTAGGCAGATATAAATACAAGGATTCACCATGAAACAATATTTTACACACACACACACAGCTAAGAGAACTAGAGTCGAGAGTTGAAGAGTCGAAGCCTATCACAGAGTGCGCCCACACCCATGGTAATACAAGTATTTAGTGCAAGTGAGCTATCTGATGAGACTATAAATTTGGGCTGTTCGATTGAGGAAGAGATTCAATCACTTAAAGTACAGCAACGAGAGAGAGAACCCAAACTCGACCTGATGGCGTGAACAGGAAAGCAGCTTGTGCCTTCTCCGGGCCTTGTTCGACCCCCTGGTTTAGACCCTGTTTGACTGCTTGATTCTCGCCCTATGCCGAAACCTGTTCAAAACCCGCCCACTACACCCATACAACCTATCATGGAACAGAGACAGGCTGAGGTGAGAGTAGCTAGAGAGCCATATCCACCACCACTGACCAAGAAATGCAAGGCTAAGGCCGTGGTACACAACCCCAGAAAAGCACCGATGGAGGAGGATGTCCTTGAGGAAGAGCTGATGGAAGAGGAGGACTCCCCACCCCGCAGAGACCCGCAAGGTGAAGAGCAAGATGAAAACTTTCCGCATTATGTCGGAACGAGGACACCCAACGCAGAGCCAGTAATGCTCACCACGGAAGCCAAAACATTTCTAGTAGCACCTCGGATACCTCGGCACGTACCCCTGTTGATGGACATCATGCTGAAGCTCTCCAAGATAAGTTTTGAGGATTTTGACAGTTGATAGCAGGAGGTTTTGGAAAGAATAAATTGCATTTTCACAATTCAAACTGAGCCAACTGGGCCCAAGATTCTAAAGCCAATGAAGTGGGTTCTTGGTGTCAATCAAGCAGGATTGACGAACTTGATGTTCATGCCACATTTTGGCCATAGCCTGCAGGCCAACACGTATGTGAAGTAGTTATTGGTCTGTTTCCATAGAGGGTGCATATGGCTTGATCAACCATACTCGGTCAACGTCGAGCTTATTTCGTCCATTATAGGACTGCCAAAGGCAGGACATTAGAGGAAATTTGGGGTCTTAAATGGGCCTTTTAAGAAAATGCGCCAACAATAATTTTTGTGAGTTGGAATTCAGGAAACAATAGAATTTCAACAAAATGAGTCAACCATAATGGTTGAATTGACATATTTGTCATAAAAGAAAACTAGTTTTTTTGTTTGTATTTTCGTCATATCTCCCTGTGGTTTTACTCAAATTCTGAGCGGGAGAGCTCGTTGGATGTGGAATTTAATTCCGCATCCAACGAGTACCCACATTGCATACTTTTGACGGACCCTGCTACCCCAAAAATAAGAAATACCTGAAAAAACATGATGATGATGCCATCATCACATTTTTTCAGGTATTTCTTATTTTTGGGTTAGCAGGGCCCGTCAAAAGTATGCAATCTGGTTACTCGTTGGATGCAGAATTAAATTCCACATCCAACAAGCTCTCCTGCTCGGAATTTGAGTAAAACCACAGGGAGATATGTCGAAAATACAAACAAAAAAGTAGTTTTTTTCATTCTTCCTCCAAAATTAATAACTATTATTTTATTATTTTAACTTTGATTTTATTATTTTCCTTAGGAGGCCCATTTTAGACCTCAAATTTCCTCTAATGACGCGACCTTGTGCCATATTTTCGCTAGAGCAGGGATACCACTGAAACAAAGACGAAGTATAAGCTTCACCACACAGCTAGGGATTCTCGATTCCCCTCATCAAATATGCCAGTGTGCAGTTCTCTGCAAGAATACAGTCATGCAAGTTGTTGCACAAGATGAGTCCAAATGAATGCACCGCTGGAGCGGTAGAGCTGGCAGAGAAATGCACATATGGTGTAACTTTTAACTGGTAGCAGTTCTTACTGAATGAATTGATCGACAACGTAGAGCAGGCATAGGAGGACCCAAAACACAAGTTTCACTAATCCTGGCTGCTCATCTTGATATCGTTCACCTTGTGGGACAACCCACCAAACTATGTACAAATGGATGTCCCACTAGCTTACCATGGCACGAAGTACCAGAACCTATGGGAGGACAAGAAATATAAGATCCTCCATAAGGACAGTAACATCAAGTTCTTTCTGCGTGTCGAGGCACTACGCGATGTTATCAAAAGATTCCACAGATTTCGAGCAATGACGGTGCACAGGTATGCTTTTTTTTATTAATTTTCAGGCAAGTGCGCATAACATGATTTTGGAACCAAAGAAGGACCCGGCCAAGCAAGCACACCATGCAGGGTTCATGATTGAATACAATGAAGTGGATGCCATTGTTAAGGAGTGGCCTGAAGAATTGTGTGGCCCACTGGCAGAGCCGCTTCCTAAAGAGAAAAACCAAGAAGACCCACCACCTAACCAAGGTGTAAATGTTAGCGCGGGCGGAGATGTTGGACTTGGCGAAGGAAACAATGGAGGTGATGGTCAAGATAATCAGTCGTGGGAGGAAAAAGATGATAATAGTGTTGATGGTGGCTCCCATCAAAGCGATGAAGAGCAGACACCTACTGATGAGGATATCCACAATCACCAGAAGGAACGCAAATAACATCGCGTGCCTATGCACAAGAAGAGAAAATCCAACAGATAGGCTAACACAAACACACTGACTGAGGACGATGTTCAAGAACTAGAAAATGTTGTAGCCGAGGTCGCAAAGAAAATCCTTGAGGTTTTGAACACACAACAAGCGAATGTGGCTGGTCAATTTGTTGAGCACCTCAATAAGCTCATCAACGCCATCAAATGATGTTAAAACCATTGTTGAGGCCGAGACATATGGCGTGGATCCTAGTGTTCTGCTTGTAACACCAGAACTAGTGCTGCTGATCAAAGTACATATCCATGGGGCCACACTGGAAACAGGAATGGTGATGGGTGCATTTGATGATGTGGTCAAAGAGTTTACCACATTACAGGTCTACTTCTCCAATATTTCACTAGGTGATGTCTATGAGATACAGCAGGATGCCACGGTGGAAATGCGGCTGAGGGAGAATGCAGTTGCCTATCAAGAAACAAGGCAGCAAAGGAAGGCGAAGCAGCGCAAAGCCCTCATGAAGGAGGAAGATCAAGAAATTGAGGCGTGCAACCAAATCCGTACTGCATTAGTTGAAACCATTAAAAGCACAATCGCAGACTTCCAACCTGAAGAGGGCCAAGAAGACAAAGATTCAGCAGCTAAGGTTTCTCGGTTGGAGCAGATCACAGCAGAACTAAAGAAATAGGTTGAAGAGATGCACGCAAGGAAGGTACCAAGCAGACCCCCTGAGGTGCTCGAGGAATGCAACAAATAAGTGTTTGAGGCTACTAGTAAAATAAGTGAAGGAGAAACACTCTGTGCAAAGGCAATTGAAGCCATTTCGATGATATGGGAAGCGCTTCTGGAAGATGTGACTACGAAAGATAAGGGAAAATATGCGCAAAGTTGAGGAGAAAATCACTGCGGAAAAGGCAGAGATGAAGAAGTTGCCATTTCAAGAGAAGGTAACCAAGATGGCTGAGATCAAACAACTGCAGTAGGAAGTCCAAGCTCTCCGTGACCAAGAGCGAACTAGGGAGATGGGCGTGAAAGTGCACCAGTTGGAAGCAGCGTGGCTCATAGGCCTTACTCAACCTATGCAGTAGAAAATTCAAACCATAATGCAGTCACTAGAAGTAGGCCCGTCGGGACATATCAGTTTCGACTGAGTGGAGCAGTTGGTCACACAGGAAGAAGATGTAATAGGGGAAGTTGCTAGAGTGCAACAGATGGTGAAAGAATTTCAGGACAAGGTTAGTCCTCCCGCGCAGCTTGATCCTGCACCAGAAAAATAAGTGGTTGGGAGAAACTACAATTTGTAGTAGGGAACTTTACGAAGACTTCCCTTTTTTCTTAGTGGTTCAAGACGAGCCACATGTGAGTGTTGGGGGCCTATTGGGCCAGGAAAATTGCACGCGCTACAAAAAGGGGAAAGAAGGAATTAGAGGAACTGGCGCAGAAGGAGAGAACATGCACATGAAGGAGGAAAAGAGATCTTGTAGGAGTGCAAATGAGTAACAGCTAGAAAGCAACAGGTCAGGAAAATCATGGCTGCTAAAGTTGGCATAAGCTAGCAGATGACACACATATGAAGGAATATATGTAAGTCAAGCCGATAGCACCTTGTGTCAGTCTATGACAGCTTATAACCATTTTTTACAACTGATTATGACCTGTAACTGATGAGTAGTATGTAGTCGACCATGTGTGGTCTTGTAGAAGTTATAAATAGGAAGAACCCATTCTATATAAGGGTTGGTCGTTGTTGTTGGTTGGTTGGTTGTTCATTCACCAAGTCACTCGGTTTTGTTAAGAAAGTTAGGGTTAGTAGGAAAGAATACTCATAGAAGATTCTGGTAGCAGTAGAGGGATGTTGAGTCGCATATCTTGTAGTTGTGTGGGCAGATCGCTAGTGGTAGAAGTAATCTGTAGCTAAGTGCGCAGATAGTAGAGGTAGAAGAGTCGATCCAGGATGTGTGCATATCAGTAAGAGTAGATAGGAGAATAAACCAGAGATCATGAGAGCAATAAGATTGAGTCAGAAAGACATATCTTAAGAGAAGTATGCAAATCGCAGACTGCAAGGTGCTATACACAATTTCTCATGCCAAATGAAGAGCACCTTGGTAGTTTTTCCCAGATGGGTTTCCACGTTATCTCCTGTGTTGAATGATTGAATGATGTTAAGTTTTTATGTGAATGTCAAGTAGTTTCTTCCTGTATATTGATGAGTTACTGTTGAATGCATGACACCATCTTATTAAGCAGTGAATGAATGAATGTTTAATGCATTACTGGAATGTTATGTATAAGTTCCTAGTTAAACTGCTAAGTTAAAATATAAGTCATGCCCAATCTGTCAAGTTCAAGGAATCAGCTGCGTTGCACAAGTTGTGCCAGTTGTTGAGGTTAAGGACAGGGTTGTGTCGCACGCGTGCTGACATGCATTTTTTTCCCTAGTCGCATAGTGACAGACTCCACCGTCCTATTTCCTTTGTCCAGTGCCTTGGCCATGCACCAAGGGACTATAATCCATATCCAAATATGGAAACATGGTTCTAGAAGTTACCCATTAAGATATCTCAGGTGAGACTACGCCTACCTCGCGGGCGTCACCAACTAAGCTTGCTCTTTCGGGTTGATGTCTTGTGGTATCTTGTTGGTATTGTGTTGTTGTTGAACCATGGGTCGAGACAAGGAAGAGATAGAGGCCAACAAGCCATCACATATAAACAATACCAACACGGATTACAACATGTAATAATTGTTGTAGCCTTTCAATAAACTCGATTTGGTATTAATAATTAATAGTTAAGAGATTGGTCTATGATGCCCTTATAAAGAACTATTGTGAAAACTAGCTCAATTATTACTTTTAATTTGACACTTCAACTATCCTAAATAATTCTAGGGTTTGATTTATGAGGATAGAGCTTAGTTGTAGAAAAATTATTGTAAATGCAAAATACTGAGTAGGAAATTGGAATTGAACATTGGATTACTTAGAAGTTCCAGTGTAAGTTTATTTCTATATAATCTTATTTTTTATTACTAGTTCCAACCCTAATTAGTTTGCAAAGCTATCGAAGAGTTATGTTCTTAATATGATTTATTAGTTTCATATATACATACATATATATATATATATATATATATATATATATATATATATACACACACACATACATAAATCCTCGTATCTAAACATATATATTATAGTAGTCTATGTATTTGTTTGCTATAGGACTTGTACAAGTCTTTACTGAGATATAGATATTTACTTGATTCTAAACTTAGACTAACAGAAATAATACCACTAATATTAACATTTTAGTAGTTTGTAAAACTAAGGTAGAAATACTGTAGAGATATTCTAAAGTTGATACAAAGCAAAAAGAAGAACATCATTTAGGCTACGAAATACTTTACATAAATAACTAAATCAGTAGATTTAACCTTTAATTTGAGTAAACGGACCTAACAGCTTCCAGATATAGAGTTCATAACATATTCAATCATCCTACTTAAAGTTACTGAGCATATTCCAATTAGAAATACAGATTTAGATTTAAAAAATAGTTGAACCTAGATAATATGCAGAAGGGGACAAACACCCAAGGGAGACCGTTCCACCCAACCGTCTCCTGAAGCAGCCAAATTACTTGCTTAGGACCCCCAAGCATGTTCACTAAACCACTAGGACGAATATCACTGGATGATAGCACACACAACAACTTGTTGTAAATTACCACTCAGTAGAAGACTTAACTCAGCAATTCCACATTAGCTATCCCCTCATCAAATTCCTTGTGTGCCTGACGTTTTCCAGTTTTGCAGCAATCACAAGGTACATTCTCTTGAAACATAATGAGTAGTGAGCCTCCTGCTCAATTTGATGGTGTTTACAAGATTCCCTACGTATTTGGGTCAGTTTTGGAATTAAATGAGCCACCAGATCAATTCCCCCTATCGGGGAACATGACCACATTTTTAGGGATTATGCTTCTTGCAACAGCTAGAAAGTGAAATGCTAGTGCTTCCACTTGTTAACTAGCCTTCTACATCTGCTCATTCCTCCTAGTGGGTCAGTGAACACTAATTTAACAGTCTCCCTTGGATAGGTGTGCCTTCTATTTAATTATTAAAAAATAATTCTTTAATTACAATAATCCTTGACCACTTGGTCATAAAACTTTACAATAAATTTAACATAATGTTTTCTGAAATAAATAATAAATATTTATTTTTCAGTTCCAGGTGTGTTACATTATAAACTTCAAGTCTATTCAAAGACAAGGACAATGGTAGTTTTAGATGAGGATCTATAAAGGACAAAAGTAGCAAGCATTAACGATATGTTATTTATTATCAATCAACTAAAAACTCTTATGTAACGACACAACCAGAGTGAAATGGAACTCCACATTGTATTACATGGGATAAATATAAATCAAATATCCACAATATCATATGAGTCGATTCTCACTGATATTGATCATGACAGTCATGATATCAAGATATAATAACTTCTTGATTGCCATATATTTTGGTCTTTCTCTTGTGTTTTGTGTTTGATTTGCTTGACGAATGAATTATTCTATCTTAGATCTTTGCATTGGAATGAGAAAATTACTATGCATGGCCAAACTACTGCTTATGATTTCAATTTATGGCAAAGACTACAATGTTACTGAAATTCCAAAGAGATAGGTTGTTATGTATTAAGGTTATGTATATTAAATAAAGGCAATAAACTAGATATAGTGTGAAAGCAATATTTGTAAAAAGACTTACTAGAAGGTTCTCCCTACTAAAAAGTTCCTTCACTATAAACTATATATAGGAGTAGAAGCAATAAAACAAGTTGTCTTTTAAATTATTTTGTAATTGGAGATTTCCCCCTCTAAGGAGGAAGTGAACATTACTTTCATCAAAAAAATCTATTTCTATTATGATATTTTGTTAACTACAATTATCTATTGTTATGGTAATTCCTTATTTTCATATTGAACTCTTGTTTTATTTTGTTATTTATGCTTTGAATTTCTAATTAATGTTATTAAAGTGCATAACATGTAGTATTGAAGCACTTTTCTAAGCTAAAAAAATTAGATTGTTTTTAGGATAGAGATGTGTTTCCATATCCATAAATAGGACAATGATCTAGTTCAATGCGTAAACCTAAACCTACACTTGGGAAAGCATACACACAAAAACTATAATTATTACTTAATGTGAAAAGAATAATGAAAATAAATAATAATAAACCTCAGCTTATAAAAGCAAAGTCAATTGTAGGAGTGTTGGTATATGATTGCATCACCTTGTTAGCTTTCAAGGTTACCGTGAAAGCTTTTACAACATATTTTGTTGTTTCTTATGTTAATTAGTCTAAGTTTCATACTTCCATTGTAATTTTTTGGTTTTTTATAACGTTAGTGTAACCTCTTGCCTAGAATATAGTATAGTCAAATGGTTTTTCTTTGCTTATGTCTTTTGTTTTTTTATATTCTTTTTTTCCTTTTTGTCCCTTTTTTAAAGTAATTGAATATTTATAATGTTAATCAGAGAAATCAACTTCAATAAATCAGATTTTTTATTATTTTTAATTTAATATATTTATTTTCGTATTTTTCAATATAGAATTTTGAACTATAGTGACCTTTACAGGTTTGCCACTGTTCGTGGTCATTATTCCATAATCCTTCCAAACGAAGGAGACATTTTGGGCTAATGGTTTGCTAGCAAACATGTCAAAGTGGTAATAGTTTTATAGAGTTTGACACCTGACCTAATCGTTGTATCAAAGTTCTTCCCAAAGAGCAAAGAATTTGGTATTTTTACCCGTGAATGAAATTTAACGATAAGTCAATGATTACTATTAATTTTTTCTTAATAAAGATTTAAAATTTCTATGGGGTGCGTATAGATTTTTTAGAGGGTTTTTATTTACTGGATTTGGATTTGTTCTTTAGAAAACTAGAAAATGGCTATTTGTATTTTTTAAATGTCATTTTTCAGGGCTATTTGTTTTTTTATTTTCTCTAATGATCATTTGTTCTAGTATTTTTATTTTATTTCATTTTTAAATATTTTTAAAATAATTTAAATTAACTAACTTATTTTATAATTAGTAATTTACTAAAAAAACTGTTTTTATAATAAAATTTTTATTTAATTTCATTTTTAAATACTTTTAAAACAATTTAAATGAACTAATTTACTTTATAATTCGCCATTAAATAAAATATAACATTTTTTAATTCACCATAATAATGACAAAACATTTTTATAATAATTTTTTTATTTTTTTATTTTTAATACTTTTAAAATAATTTAAATTAACTAACTTACTTTATAATTCACCATAATAATAATAAAACATTTTTTTATAATAAGATTCAGATATATTTAGGTGTGGCTTTGGAGTAGAATTTTGATATATTTGTTTCTAGTTTAATGGTTAGAATAAAGTAGTGTCATCCAAATAACATCCAACATTTTTTTATAATAAGATTTAGATATATTTAGGTGTGGCTTTAGAGTAGAATTTTGATATAATTGATTCTAGTTTAATGGTTAGAATAAAGTAGTGTTATTCAAATAACATTGACGAGATCAATGTGTGTTTTTGTAACACATCAAATAAATGTAATTTATTATCACTTGGAATATTATTATTTTTAAATATTTTGACAAGAAAGTCAAAATAGATGTAATAGATTATTTTATTTAACAATTAAAATACTAAGAGGAATCAGAACTGAAGTAGTTGTTGAAAGAGTGTTTGTTGACCCACAAGGGGAAAAGACAAGTGGCGAAAGCTGCTCAGTGAGAACTCAAGTGATCCAGGAGGATTCTTCCTCAAAATCAAGTCAAGACTCCTTGTGGAGTGCTAAAGAGCAGGAGGCTCATAAATGACCAAGTCCTAGGAAAAATAGTATTAAATACTATGTCCATCAAGAAAGCAGGAGGCTAGCGATGGACGGGGAATTGATCTGTTGATGCAAGAGATGGCGCATTGATTGGATTTTGTCCTTGTGATTCAACAAACAAGCTCGGGGGTTCTGGAGCAAGTAAGACTTGGCCTCTATGGCAGTTGGTTGGGAGAAACAATAGCTTCAATTATGTTTTCCCGATAGTGGTGTCAAGTTCCCTACTCGATTTCTTATATGTTTATTAGTGATAAATTATAGACTGAAATTAGATATGAATCATAAATACATTTTAATAAGGAATTATACTATGCACATGTTCCTAACGTTTTCATATTTTCATGTTATGGTTTAGTATAAACTGTTCTTTATTTATGGAATGTAAAAATATCACAGATCTCGTTATTTTGGTTTGAGAATCATTATGTAAATATATTATGCATTCCCATACTAACACTTGTTTGGGATTTCATACCCAAATTAGGGAGGATTAAAGTTTAGAATAACTAAAAGATCAAAACGATTGTATCATAATCAACCAACCTAATAATCAAACAACCAGAGTAATACCTAATTCATATATCTGGTTAATATTTTAAAGTATGTCTACATATTTTTCTTTTAAAATATTTTAAAGTATGTCTACATATTTTTCTTTTAAAATATTTTAAAGTATGTCTACATATTTTTCTTTTAAAATATTTTAAAGTATGTCTACATATTTTTCTTTTAAAATATTTTAAAGTATGTCTACATATTTTTCTTTTAAAATATTTTAAATATATATATTAGATACAAGTCTTTTCAAACTAACTGTATACCCTAGGAGCCGAGGCTTTTCATACAAAGTGTATCTCTGTTCTAGAATTTATTAATTTACAACTCCTTCTAACTAAAAACTCTATGTTGAAGAATACCTATAGTTACGCCCAGATTTCTTTAATGTAGTTAACAACAAATTTAAAAGAAGGAATCACAAAGTAAACAACAAATCGAATAACCCCAATGAGAAATCAAAGAATATAAACATTGAACAAAGAGATGCCAGACCATCGTATAAAACATTCATAAATTTATAGAGTAGAGACGAAAGTCTTCTTCCCTTAAAAGAACATCTAGATCATGAATCTCCATATCTATGTGTTAACTCAGCATTAATCCAATATATGAATGTTGTCAGTTGGGTATTCATACCCGTTTGAAACCAAATCTAAAATACCAACATAATCTTGTATAAGCAATTCGATAACTACCCAAATTAAAAATATGCATCATAAATCCAACAAAACAAAAATAGATCTAGTAAATTCGCAGAGTAGCTCTGTTTCAACTCAATACACATAATACAAACAAGCAGCCTCTAAACTCGGGCTTCCATACCCGAGGTCAGATCGAATTGACCAAACATTTAAACAACAAAAGGATCGCAAAATCCAAGTGCAACTAAATATCCCCTTATAATATTTAATAGGTTGAAATTAAATTACAAATCTGCCAATATTATCGTGGTTGTAAGCCCATCGATTGGCATCCACTATATAATACAACAAAATAAATAACGTAATGTGCATCTGCAACGGATGGAAAAACAAACACTTTAAAATGTGGGAGGTTGCAAAGAATTTTTTCATAAGTTAATACAAACCCATAAGGGTTTAAAACAAGACATTTAAAAAATATCTTTGCAATGGCTATGAAATCCCTGTCCACTTCTGGGCTGCAAACCCAATGAGAAACCACTGTAACCATAAATTTACTTGAACCTTACCTTTTGACTGTTGGCAGATCCATTGGTGAATACCAAGCATAACCGCGTCAGTGGATACATGCACAACAACAACCAGGGAGCGTTAGTATGGTTGCTAGTAACAAGTTTAATGACTGCATTCTTCCTGCATTAACATAATTAAAGGAGTTTCCTCACCTCTGGCAGGGAAGAAGGGAGCCCAGAGAGAGGGTGACCTTGTCGACACTCTCACTAGGCCATGTTTAGTGACCTACACTCACCAACAACCTTGTTTTAGTGCCTTGTCAAAACTGTAAACATTTTGAAACCTAAACGAAGTAAAAACCAATTGTGAATCTTTACCTGGAACCGAAGTTTGGATGGTAAAGGTGAAGCATAGGTGAAGCAAGCATACCGAAGTCTTTGCACTCCCTATGCCTTCACCTGTCAACCAGTTAACAGAGTTAATAAAAACCCCTTTGCATTATTTTTGAATGAGTATTTTATAAAGTCTTGTAGATAAAAGGATAAACTTACCCTTAATGAACACGTAGAGGGATAGGGGTCATCTCGTCCTGGGTTACCCTTTTTTCTTCTCCTCTGCCTGCAAAAAAAAAAAAATGTATGTTAAACTTGTAATGCCCATTAAAACCTTATAAGTCAATTTTCGTTTACATAATGCTTCGGAGGTTTCTCTCTCATTACTTAGTTAAGAGCTCGACAGGTTGCAAAGCCTCTACAAATACAAAAGAAGGTGAATGGCCTTCCCTTCATAACCCTGTGACGAACAAACCCATCCGAGGTTGTAATGGCGGCCACATTTCCATAAGTCACTGATAAAAGAAAACCTCTAAACAAAACTCAAGTACAGACCAAGGCAGGTATTTCTTTAACAAACCGTAAAAGAGCCAAGGGAAGACTGCGGCAGTGCAACCATGAATGGATGAGTATTCCTCTTCCACAAAGAACAACGTTACAGACCAAATGAATGCGAATAAACCCACATACAACTTAAAGATGCAATTAAAATGGTAACACCCTAGTTTTGACCACGTGGTATTGAATTGCATATGATGTAAATATTGTATTTAATCGTGGTGTGGAGCTAAAGGAAAATGCCCCACCATGGATTTAGTTTCTTATGTATCAGCGATTAAAATCATTGCCGATGGTTTATGTTCGAACTAGGAACGATATGTTTGAGACATCATGTAAAATGTAAATTAACAAAAATACCACTACCAGCTATGCGCCACAACACTAAAGAGATGGGGGCATGATTTCACAAGGAATAGGGAGGGGGAATGTTTAACCTTGAGCCATTGGGGAAAAAGCCATGTGTCAAAAGAAAACACCAAAAAAATGTATGATCATTCCCTCATGCATTCATGTTTTCATCTTTCGTCACGTTTTTTGGGAGTTGCGGGACGTTTTTTATCACCCATCCCTGATTCAATGTGCAAGGGTATGCCCATCCTCATGGTTCATCCAAACTGTTAGGTGTTATAATTTCTTAATTAATTCACCAAATATTCAATTATCGGCTGAGGTTTGTAATCTTAGAGCTAATACAAAATATATGTGAAGGTAGAAGGGTTCCTAAGGTGTCGTGGAAATAATTTAATAAAGAAAAGATCGAAAGATATTTCAAAATGAAAAACCAAGTCAAACTCTAGAAATTCAACTACTAAGGTAATTAGGCTGGGACACGTTTACTAGATTGGAGAAGTATCGAGCTATACTACTCTACTCTATCAATCATAAACTATGTATTTTATAAATAACACTATTCTAAGAAAGTAAACTACTCCTTTATAGTGTACTAACTTAATCTGTGAATTAGAAAGGTGTAGAATAGATTTATAACTCTTACAAAAGGTTATGTTATTTAATATAATATTATGATTATTTAATTAAGCTAAGAAATCCAATAACTAAACTATACATGCAGTTTGACAAATATACAATGATTGAACCAATTTATCTAGCTCCGCTCTCCTTGATTTTTCTAACGATATGTATTCATGGTTATCGGTACTGGAGAAGGAGGTGTATCAAAATGGATTTCGAAAGAAGTAAAGAAACTGAATGGGATTAGATCTAACTTAACCTCCACAAATATATGCAAACTAAGTAGTGTCAAATTACAAGTGATAGTAAACATTGTGATTTATTCCATAAGCAAATGACTTTAACGGAAAAAACTGTTATGAACAACTAATCTATTAATTAAGAAACAAAACTCTTTTATCAATTACTTGAAAGTTAAAGGTATACTGCTCTTATATGAAACACGTGTGAGGAAAATATGACCTTGAAACAAGTAGAAAACTTAATAAAGAAAACTCCTCTAAATCCTATTCCATGAATCTTTTCAGTAATGACACAATGAAGAAAACATGCCCTATGCTATGATCAATTTACAAAGTACTGGTGTGTTTCTCTAGAAATTAACATGTTTAATCCTAAATTCAATATACACAAAGATAAATTAAACTAAGATAGAGATATAATTACCAAACGTTACAACAGTAATGAATGAAGAAATCAGAAACAAAAGAGACAGAAAAAGACACAATTCAACACATACTAAGGTAAAAGGAAGTGAAAGATAGGGATGGAACTTGATAGATATTTTAATTGATCTAGGCTAAGGTCCTAATTATAGATATAACCATTATCTAATTACAAAACAGAACATGATTCAAAATCCAAATAAACAGAACTTTAAACAGGTTTAAAAAAGAATGGGAAATATTAAAGGCTAGAGGAAGGGCTGAATGACAATCTGAATGGACGGTCCAAATGACAGTCTGTATGAGGAAAACAATGGAAAATAGGAAATAAATGGCCTAGATGATCTAAATATCATCTGATTTCGTAAATATGAGAATAGGATAGATAAAGGACAATAATTGAACCTAGTTAATAATTGGAATAACAAAGAGATTACCGGTACTAGTTTATGGTTGTACAGAGACTATTCCCTATTATGAAATGAAACAAACTAGAATATAACTGAAACTAGTCCACAACTAAACATAATTAACATAACTAATTCTAACTACAAACTAAACCTAGGATACTAAATTAATTAAATTCTATCTAATTGCAAACATAACATTTGATATTAAGTTGAAAAGAAAACTGGAAGGAAAACTGAAAGGAAAACTAGAAACAAACTACGCGCGCCACCGGTTACTTTAATTCAAGAAATAGAAATTATATTAACAGCACAACATTGCTCATAATGAAACATATCATTACAGGAAACAAGGAAATGAACAATATCAACTAACAAGAAACCAATTTGCATAAACAAAATAGAAATAAAAACTACTTATCTGCGAGAAAGGAGATAACAAGAACATACACAGGAATGGATACCACTGGTTTTGGAGGGGCCCTCTTAGAAATCATGGTGGAGTTTCAATCAATCACTCACATGAACAAGAACATGTATACGCAACGAAAATGGAACTTATATTAACATTCAGAACAGAGTTTTTACAGAGCCTCTTCTCTAATGTCGACTGACAGATTTACAAACTACATAACTAAATGTGCTCTCGCTTGGAAGCGACTATATATAATGTTTACAAGGATGAGCGGGTCGACCCTTTTAGTTGTTGACTGCTCCTAAAATATTTGATCTTTATGGTGAACAAACAACCATACAAAAGCGCACAGTCTTCCTCCTGCTCTCTCGTGCGTCGGTTCTCCTCGCATGTACTGCGGCGTATAGATTCTCATTAACGTGGACTTGGATTGTGGTGTCAAATGGAGAAAACAAGATGGTGAGCCTTCTTAGAGAAAGGACCATCGTAATGTCAAACACATGGACAACAAAACAACTAAATATCGTTATGTGCTTTAATCACTTCGGAATATGCCGACTAATAGCGTGTGGGATGATCGGGAGGCTGAATGGAAAGATGGATATGTTATGTCCATATCTAGCATGAATGTGTGTCCAATGTTGGTTCATTTAAAGGCTATGATTTGCAAAAAAAATTCATATATCAGACATATTTCCAATCATAACAGAATTTCTTAATAAAATCACGAAATAATAAAAATAAACCAAGACTTGCATAAATTCCAAATGTGTTCGTACATGGGGCTGAATGATAAGTTGTATGACAAGAAATATGTCAAAAAGGTGAAAAAATAGATGCCAAAAGAGTAAATTACATGCCAAGAATAGTGAAAAATCAAGATCAACACTCTCCCAAACCGGAGAGATGCCAGGTCCCTATGAGCAAAAAAATGGAGTTAGGAAGAAGGCGGAGCTGTGTCAGCAGCTGCCTTCGACTTAGCTGATGAAACAAGGGACTTAAATTTCAATTTTCTTGCCTGTTCTTTTAAAACAGCGTGCCTCTCTTGTCGAGAGTCATGTGAAGAAGTAATGGCCTTATTAAGGTCCTCAACAGTCTTAACTTGAAGACGCAACTCCTTATTCTCTTATCGAAGATCTACAATTATCTTAGTGTATTCTTCATTTAAACTTGCTAATTGTGCCAATTCTTGAGTTAGTTGGTCTACAGTCGGCTGATGAGGAGTGGATGGTTCTATGGTATGCTTGGATTCTAGAAGCGAACTCAATTCCCTGGATGGTGTCGCAAGATCAACAAAGGGGATTTTTCTTTCAGTACTCATGCCCTAAGCAGGTGTAGGGACAATCTTACAAGCAACATCTTTGAGCAATTCAGCTGAAACACTAGCCAATGTGAACAAAGGTGAATCAGTGACGGGGTTATCTGCTTCAGCCATATTGTCTAGATGATCGATCTGAACAATGGCCTGAACTGTGGTCTGGACGATGGGTTGAACAGTGGACTGGACATACTTCACCCTCTGGTTCCTCATGTGAGCAAGGGGAAAAGGTAAAAATTCAGCAAACACGAGTTTGACAGGGGCAGGTGAATGGACAGGGGAACTTGCCTCTGGTATATATTCATCAATGTGCAGAATTTTGGGGCTTTTATTCTCTGTGGAAGGGGGTTGACTGGATTCACAGTTACGGGCATGCCTAGGGCGTTTCAAACATTTAGGTGAGGGTTCAGGACTTTAAACACAAAATTATCCCAAGTCTGATTCCTCTCTTTGAGTTGATGCAATATTAGGAGTTTAATCAAACTATGGTGATACAAACTGCCCCTAGGGTTGACTGTATTCTTCCTAAATTGACTCGACATTTTCTCCAAACTTTTGAGGAAATAAAATGGGAAATTGAGGAACTGTTGATTAACAAAATGGGCTAGTAAGCGAATATTACAAGCTTTGAAAACATTAAACTTACCCTCGCAGGTTACAAGGCGGATACTGATGATTAGAGGGTTGAGGTATTCTGACTTTATCCATTCTCGATGAAATCCTTTAGCACCTGCAACATGCTAGTAACCTGGCTTAAGAGCGAAATCGTAAGTCAACCGTGGAAGAAAAAAATGTTTATGCCAACAAGCGCCTTCTCTTGGGAGCTTAGTTGTGACTGCAATGGTCTCTTCAGTTACTAGAAAAAGGAGATGGCCAACCCTGGCCATTTTACCATCAAATCCTTTTGCAAAAATCAGCGAAATCTCTTCGTCATACCCCTGCAAAAGATGGAGAAATGGGTTTCATCCTGCGCAGAAGAAAACCTCCATGCATTCTTGAAATTCTGGCATCTGGAACAAATCTTGATAGATTTCGGGCTCAAGATGGTTAGGCATTGTTTAAACAGAGGCGAAGCTACAAGGTTTGCATAGGATACAGGAAAATGGTGACTAAACGACTCTGCGAGGATGAAGGTGAGTGAGGGTGATAGAATGGAATGAAATACACAAGGGCGTCAGTTTAAAACATGATCCATTCATGCGATTGAACAATCATGGGCAGAGACTTGGTATGTTTAAACAATCATGCCATCATGGAAAATCTTGAATCACGTGCTGTCAAAAGGACGTGTGCGTTAATGAATTCGTAGGGTTTTGGTAAATTCAACCATGTCCAAAGGTAACCTTTGGACAAGTTGAATACATTACTCAATACAATTCCATAAAAATGCATTCAAAATCATAATAACCTGAATTAACGAGATGATAGGTCACTTGATGGTTTCTGCATGTAATTAGGTAAGAGGATAAAGGTAATGATAGTGTAATGTTGATTGAAAATATCCTACAATTATCACATTCATATATATTTTAAACAAGATCATATTATGTCAGAATCGTAATCAAAATCATAGGTCGAAATTAGTCCTAATGGAGTCATAATGCTTTTGTAAGCATGTGATGTGATTTAATAATTATGGGTACAGTTCAGCTAATTTAACTTTTTACCCAAAAACAAAAATAAGCTAACACCTTAACATTCTTAACCATTGGTTCTATAATATCACGGTTTTCATTTGGATAGTCATTTGGCATTTCATTTGGACCGCCGTTCGACCCTTCATATGATCCTTCATATGGATTTTCTGTAAAAATATATGCTTTACTAAATGTGACTGCTACTAATTATGCAGTAAACTTCTTGGGCTGTAAGCACACAATATGATGATGTAAACCAGCTTTATTAAACCTTCATTGAATTTTCTCTCATGGATTAAAACAGTCTTTTGTTAATTGCATTATCCTGAAAAAACATTTGAAAACATCTATACTTTTGTCAGAAATAAACGAAACTTTCTATAAACATTCAAAAAGTAAAAACAGTCATTCAGAAACTTTCTAAGCTTCCCCCAAACCAAAAATATGGCATGTCCTCAAGCCATCAAAGAAAATATGACCGAGTTCCAAATAATATAACAAATAGTTCTAAAAATGTTGCTATTATTAGTAAAAAAAAGAAATACTAACTCGTAAATGGAGATGATTCAGATATATATTTCCATCAAGAATAACAATGCTTAAGAATATTATACAAATAACAAGAGTGTAATTGATGTGCAAAATGCCATAGGAGAAACTAGTCATCCATGCCTCATTTTAAGGATATCCTGCCATTCAAAGAATATTTTAAGTTCACCCTCGAGTTCATGAGATTTATATAGATATGGGTCCCATTTCTAGAATAATTATATCCTAGATATTATGTAAGTAGATGATAGAGTCCCAAGTCCAACTTACAACCATTCTCAAATGACATGATAAAGAATTGGCCTAAACATGTATTGTTCTTTTTCTGCTTTGTTTGTTTATTCTCTTTTGTTTTATGAACCATGTGCATAGTAATGCATTAACCATACCTCTTTTACCTGATATTTCCCCACTGCCAGCAAGCCTGTTCAGTGCCTATACGGGTTTATCTTAGTACCATGCAAGCATAGCCCCGCTGCCAGCGAGCCTGTTTAGGACCCCGACAGGTTTACTTGCACTTACCAGGCTTCCTTGTTTAAAGATATTACTTAGCATGGACCCACTGCCGGCAAGCCTGTTCAGTACTCCGATGGGTTTGCTTCGTATAAAGGTTTTTTTTTTTTAGTAGGTGGAATCCGGTTGGTACTTAGAGTGAGCTAAGCTTGCTAAACACATAATTCATATTTTTGAATGCAAGTCTTATAAATAAAGAAAAGTTTATAATGGCCTAAATTATAAATCATGTCAAAAGATAATAACTTAAAGCTGTTCTTGGACTACTCAGACTATCTTCTTCATAAAAAAAAATGTTCCCCACAAGTAGGAAATCCATTTATTCTTGAGTTTTCTCAAAAATCCTTAAGAGACAATTTTTTATAATGAGCATAGGATGAACGAGTAGTCCTTAGGTGTAAAATAGAACTTTGAATCACATGATGATTAAAATAGGTCTTAAGCAATTATTTTAATGATAAGTTTGAAATATACATATCTAAATCAATCACCATAAAATCATAAGGAAACATCAAATAAAGTGGGTAGGAACAATATAGGGAATATTGTAATTTCATTATAACTCCCTATGTTTAAAAAAAAAATTAGGCTGAATTATAAGTTCTTAGAGGACTTCCCTTTTTAGGCAACATTCCATGGGCTAGTTAAAGAAACACGGTTCTTGTAATCAAACTACAAAACCACTTATTAGATGATTCAAATTTTTATTCGCAACAAAAACATATGCATCGAGAAAAAGTCATATCAATTTTATCAAAGTTTAGATAAAGGAAAAGAGCCTTTCTATTTTATTTGACAAAATTCCATAACCTGATTATACAACCAAATTATCTGCATAAATGTAGTCAGCTTATCATAAATGACTTTTATTTATTAAAAAAATAAAGATATATTTACATATGTACATAAAAAAAACACAAAATGGTTTAAGAATCAGGAGGAGGAGGAATGACTTCCTCTTCAACCAACTCCATCTCCTTTTGTTGAAATACACTTTTCACGAAATCTTGTCTAGATATTGGTTGATGATAAAGTCTAAGTCTGTGTCCATTTATGACAAAGGAAGTTTGTAAATCATCAATTTTCTTAGTCTCTACTGTCCCATTATCGAAGGTTGTAACTACCTCATATGGACCCATCCAACGGGTAGTTAATTTTCTTTTGAAATTTTTATACCTTGAATTGAATAGAAATTCCCAATCTCCAGAATTATATTGTTTTGCTTAATAAATTTATCATGTCATTTATTTCGTTGATTTTGTATTAAAATTGTCCTTTAAAGTGCATATTGCCTAATCTCATCTATTTCGTTAATATGTAAGATTTGTTGTTTCTATGCCTCTTCTAAATTCATACCTAATTGCACAACCATATGAAAAGTCTTAACTTGGAATTCAATAGGTAAAAGGACTTGTTTCCCATATACTAACTCATAGGGTGTATGTCCAGTAGTGTTTATCCAAGTTATTCTATAGGTACACCCATTCTTTAGCAACTATCACATCCTCTAACATATTTGGCAGCATCCTTAAAAATGCTTGGCCAGTAATAACTAGAATGCAACACTTTGTATGTTGTCCGCTTGTCATAAAAGTGTCCTCTACATGGCCCATCATGGCATGCATGGAGGATTTCTGTCATCTCGTCCTCCCGTACACATCGTCTGATAATAAGATCTGGGCCGGTACGAAAAAGGTCATTATCAACCTAAGAGTAACTAGAGCTATGGATGACAATTCGACATTTCTCATGAGGAGACAAGTGGTTTGGTAACTTCCTAGTTGCCAAATAATTAGCAATGCTTGCAAACTAGGGGGTTTGAACAAACACACCAAATAGATGTTCGTCAAGGAAAGTATCATCAACTCGTTTAGCACCATCATCATGTTGAATACGAGAGAGGAAATCTACTACCAAATTTTCTCTACTAGGTCGATCGACGACCGTGATATTAAATTCTTGTAATAGAAGAAGCCATCGGGTCACTCTACCATTGGTAATTGGTTTATTCATAAAAAATATGATGGCAGAATGGTTCATATACACAAAAACTTCATATCCTTTGATGTAATGAAGAAGCTTATTAATAGAGTAGACTACTGCCAGAAACTGCTTCTCGGTAACAGTGTAATCTAGTTTGACATGGGCCATATTTTTGCTAAATAAATATATGGCATAAGATTCTTGGCCTTCTTTTTGACCAAGAACTCCTCCTATGGCTATGTCAGAAGCACCGGTGGATATATGAAAAGGAAGGGACCAATCAGGACCCCTAAGTATTGGTGCCACCGATATTTTATCTTTTAAGACCTCAAAAGAACTTTGGCATGATTCAGTCCTTTGGAATTATATATCCTTCCTAAGCATTTAAACAGTAGTGCAACTATTTTCATGAAATTTTCAATAGAACAATGATAGTAACCCGCATGACCAACAAAGCTTCTTACTTCCTATTGAGGACTGGAAATTCGCAGGAAACAACAGCAAGGGATTCTCCCCAGTCAACGTTCCCAACTAGCTCATGACTGTTTGGTGTAGGGAATCTGTCCGGTTTGTAGTCCGGCTACCGTAGGTCAAGTAACAAAAATAAAAGGTTTTACCCATTTCGGCCCGGTCCACCGTGTATATTTTTGTGTTTTTAGTTTTAAGTATGATATGCAAGTGCCTATCTAAAATGCAGATTGATGTAGAATACGAGGAGCGGTCACAATGTGATGCGCAGGTTCTTACCTCTTGTCTTAAACTCTCTCACATCTAAATCACACACAGTGAGAAATTAAAACTGACTACCTAACCTATCCCTAGGGAGCAAAATTATCATTCATTAATGAGTAATGTATTTTGTACATGCATCATGAAAAATCACAGATAGCTGATACTTCTTTCAAAACACATGAACATTTAAAGATATTTGAACAACCAAATAGCCAATTGTTTATGAACAACATTCATTACTCATAGTGGAAATTTTCATAAAATAAACCAGAGAACATTCATACAAGAACATAGGTTCACAGAGTTAGAATGATCTCACAGTTAATGGACACAAAGTTGAAAATGAAATAGTTCCTCTTCAACAAATCCATAGCACTACATTTTAACATTCCACCAAGCTTTCTCCAATAGGCAAATTGTAATTATCTATTGCAAAAGGAAATAGTTCTTCTTACAATATGTCCTCACAAATCTCACTGGGAAAAAGTCCCTTATTCCCTCTAACTTTCCTATCTTTATACAAAAACATCAAAACCTCTGGGTTGCCCCGCCGGGTGACCTTTCGGCTCCCCCAACCATTTTAATCTTATAATTTTGTCCTTTGTGAGTATTCATGATTTGTCCAATACGTTACATTTTAGATTAATATTTACAAGCGCTTTGTAAAAGAGATTGGCTTGGTAACTGATGAGCCATTTCCAAGCCTAGGCCTCTGCTGCTACCAATTCTGTTCAATAACCTGTTGATCTCGACCTTTCACTATCTTCCATCTGTGAGAAACATCTCTACTTCTGAATTTTCTTTTAGAGACGTCTTCTTCACAGCAGCAATCATCAAACCGAATCTGAAAACAATCTTCTAAGTCTGTCTGTAGTTAAATGAAAAACTCAACATTAATATGAAATGCATCTCTTCAACAAATGTAAACCATACTAACAATAATACTGATCATCAAAATGAGGCCCTGTACTGCGCTCTCGTTGCAAAAACCTTAAAAGGATAAGAATATGAAACCTCTGCCACCCATAAGATAGGGTAAAACATACACAGAACAGGCGGGAAAAACCCTCATCGGCGGGAAAAATCAGTAAAGCATCGGCAGGATAGTTTTATTAACAGCCGCAACGGTAGGCTTCAGATAGACAACGAGTTCCGTGAGATCATTAGGTCTATCGGCATCAAAAACTCTATAAGTCGGATGATTAGCGAATTACGCAGCCGCAATGGCGAAAACGAAAAGACTACGGGCTCTGCGGAAAATAAAACAAATCGGCGAGTGGAAGAACTAAGGACTATGGAAGAATAGTCCTATTCCCAGCAGCAACGGCGGAATACCATCAGACTGCGAGTTCCGCGGTCAACATAAAAACATCGGCGAAAGGAAAATTTATATGGCGGATGGTTAGTCTGTTGAGGAACTACAGCGGTGGACGACATAAGGATTATGGCTTCCGATTAAAGTTATAAACCATTTCGAGAGCAAAAAGAAAAATATCGCAAAGTCAAAAATCCCGGCATCGAAAAAGAAAAGAGCTAACCATTGAACATTCAGCGTTTAGCTTCCACAACGGCGGAAAACGTAAAGACTACGGCTTATGTTTTACTGTCCAAAAACTTCCAACAACGAAAATTTATCGAAAAACAAAGTTTTCAAAAGATTTAGGCTGGGGAGTGATGAAAATAGTTCGTTTAACCCCCGAAATAGTGACAGCAAAGATAAACAAGCTCCGACTTGAACATAAACAGACTTTCGATAATGATGAAGGAAATCATTTAGACCAAAAAAATATCATTTTCAAAACTCCACCGTTAACGCGTTTGCAGACAGGAAGTAGTTTTCCGAAAAGCATGAAAGCAATTGACCTCACCTTAACTTCAAACAATCGAAGTTTGTAGTAGAGGGAAAACAGAAATAGAGTTCAGCAATCCAAAAAAAATCTTAGGCAAGATAAAAATTAACAGGAGGGTCCAAAATTTTAAAAAAATTGGGAGAAAAGTTGCAGTTGCAACAATTGGCGACAGCCTGGTGAACCTAGATCTCTGGACAATTTCTTCCTTAAGCAACAGATTGTTTAACAATAAAACCAACATGTTGAATTCTTCTAGATGTCTGGATTTCCCAAATGGCAAATATGTGTACTTTTAATCATTGATGATGGTCCAATTTAGGAAAATGGAACCCAAGATTTCAAAGTCAAGATAACTCTTTTGAGGCCAAGAATATGAGTTTCATTTTTTACCTCTGTCTTCGGGTAGCTTCCAGCTTGGACACCACAAGATTGTAACATATGGTAAACATGAATATTCATTTGTTCCTCATTCCCATTCCATTTTGCACTTTTGGACTTTTGGACTTTTTTTTGTCCTTTTTTGAGTCCTCCTGCATGCCTTTCTTTCTGAATTTTTTTTTTTATTCTGGCTCCTCTATCCATAGTGTCATTTTGTGTGAGAGATGTATTTAATTTTTAGCTCACGGACGGAGAAGAACTTTTGGCAATTTTGTACTCATATGATTCAATACTTTGTCTTGATACATATTACTTTCTTAGGAGTTTCGACTCTTATTTTCCTTTTGGCTTTCAATTCTTGGCATGGGATCATTTATATATAATATACTGTTTACCCTGCTTCCTTTCCGTGGGTCTTTTGTTGTCACCCCCTAGGACATTTTAGATGTGAAATGGATGGATCCTCGAAAGAGTATTCCAGACTTTTGATCCTGAGTTATTTTACAAGGATTAAGTAGGACTTCAATGTGTTCATAGCCATTTAGGAAAACTATTAAACTAGAAGAAATTCTTTCAAATAAAACAATAGTACATAGTCTTATAATCAAGGATTTCAGTTAATCTAGAATTCTAATGCCCCCCATGCAACCAAAATTTGCCTCTTTTATTGAAATCAATCAAAATCTAAACAAACAAAAATAAAATAAATCAAAAAACAAACAGCCAAGCAATCAATTTATTTATGTACAAAACGGAACAAAATAAACAAAATCAAGAAAAATAAGGCTTAAGAACTAGACCATTTACTGGTAAGTTCTCTTCCCATCCCTGTAAATCATGCACCTTATAGGTTGAGGGGCCAAGTTTTGCTGCAATCTGGAAAGGGCCTACCCATAACTGTTGAAATTTCATGTGTTTTCCTTTCTCAATGGGGGTGGTCCCATTTGAGAACCAAATCTCCCACCTCAAAATCTTTTGTTCCAGCTTTGTGTTTATCAAACCATCTCGTTACTACCTCCTATTGTTGTTTAAAACGTTCTCTGGCCCTGGATCTAGATTCCTCTTCCTTCAAAAGATTATGTATCCTTATCTACAAGACTTCATTATCTGATCCTCTGGATTCCTGAGCTATTATGGAAGAGGGTAGCATGATATTGGGGGGGAGAAAGGCCCCTTTTCCATAAACAAGGGTATACGGGGACACACCTAACGAAGTCTTAGGCGTGACCCTATCAGCCCAAAGAGCATTTGGTAATGATGAGTGCCAACTCCTATGGTTTTCTATCACAGTCTTTTTTAAAATTCTAATCAGATTCTTGTTCGTAGATTCAGCCAAACCATTTCCTTATGGATAGTAATTTGCAGAGTAACGCAACTTAAGTCCTTTCTCATGAGCAAATGCAGTTAATATAATAGAGGAAAAATAAGTGGCATTATCAAAAACTAAAGAAATTGGAACTCCAAACCTGGTCATAATATGATATTGCAAGAAGTCCATGACCGCATCTTCATTTACTTTACGCAATGGAACGGCCTCGACCCAACGAGTGAAGTAGTCGGTTGCCGTCATAATATATTTGTGTTGCAAGGAAGAATTGCGCTTTATCTCTCCAATGATTTCCATCCCCCACTACTCAAAAGGTTCCGTTATCATTACAGGCTTTAATGTTCCTGCTCCTTTAACTTGTCTTCCACCACACCTTTGGCAGATGTCGCACTTTCTAACATGGGCATGTGAATCTTTGAACAGTGTGGGCCAATAGTATCCGACACTGAGAATTTTGTGGGCTGTTGTATCTCCGGAGAAGTGTCCTCGAGCAGGCCCATCGTGTAAGTATATTATGACCTTCTTCGCATCTTCTCTCTCTAAGCATCTACGAAGAACTCCATCATAATTCTTTCTGAATAATATTCCTTTAACCATATGATATGAGGCTGATTTAAGCCGCAGTGCTCTTCTTTGCTTATCATTCCAGTGTTCCGGTAAAAATCCCCTCTGAAGGTAATGCACAAGGTCTCAATGCCAGGAGTTCGGAGCTGTGAAAAGAGGACATACATCCATCAAATGTAACTCAGTTTCGTTTTCCTAGTTCTTTTCTTCATTGTCTTTACTTTCAGTCATTAGTTTGCACAATGCCTGCCCTTTAACTATGGAGGCTGGCTTGAATTTGAGGTCATACTCCTATAGATCTGTTACCCAGTTGCCTCTTCTTTCTCCTAACTCTTTTTGTACGAAAAGAGACCTGACAGCTGGGCGTGGAACGATTACCTTTGTTCGGTTCTTAAGTATGTATGGCCTGAATTGTTTTACCGCTTTGAACACGGCATAAGCTTGTTTATCCACAGCTCGGTAATTCAATTTGGCCCCTTGCAGACTAGTGCTCATAAATGATATGGGGAACTCATCTCCCCCATCTTCCTTCTGGGTAAGCACAGCTGCTTGTGAATCATCAGATGCGAAAGTGTACAAAATAAAATATTTCTCAAAATCCGGAATTTTGAGGGAGGGTACGTGCACAACAACTGTCTTTATTTTACTAAATGCGTTTTTCTCTACATCAGTCCACTTGAATTGTACACTTTGCTTTACCATTTGCTGCAAAGGTTTAACAATTTGGGCGAAATCTGGCACAAACCTTCGCACGAAATTTATTGTGCCCATAAATGATTCCATGCCCTTTTTATTATGGGATAAGGGAATCTGTTCGATGGCTTTGATCCTTTATGGGTCTATGGAGATCCCCTTCTTAGAAACCACATCACCCAACAACTTACCTTCTGTAACGGTAAACACGCACTTCTTGGGGTTTAGTGAGATACCATATTTTCGGCAGCGTTCAAAAATATGCTTTAGATGAAATGCGTGTTCCTCTCTTTTCTTTTAGAATATCGTGATGTCATTGAGGTATACTACATCACTGTGGCCAATTAGACCGCGGAAAGCTATGTCCATAGCCCTCTGGAAAGTAGCTCCATCGTTTATGAGTCCAAAGGGCATCCTTCTATAAGCAAAAGTTCCCCACCTAGTTCTGAATGTCGTTTTAAGTCTGTCTTCTTCAGCTAATAATACTTGATTGTAGCCTGAGAATCCATCTAATAAAGAGAATAATTCAGAACCCGAAACCATTTGCAATATCTGTTCCATGGGTGGAATAGGATAATTGTCTTTATCTGAAGTGCGATTTAAGTTTCTGAAATACACACATAGCCTAATTTCTCCGTATTTCTTCCTTACCGGTACCAAATTTGAAACCCATTCCGAGTGTCTAACCTTGAAGATAATTCTAGCATCCAATAGTTTCTTAACTTCATTCTGGATTAAAAGTTCTAATTTTGGATGCATTTTCCTTAAAGGATGTTGATAAGGTTTGACTCCAGATCTGATGGGGATAACATGTTGGATAATATTGGTGTCATATGTCTTCAGATATTCATACGTCCAGGAAAAAACATCTTTGTATTGTTTGAAAAGACTAATAAACTTATTCCTTTCACCTGGGGAGCAACACTTTCCCAAATTCACATATTTAGGCTCAATTTCAGTCCCCAAATTAATCAACTAAAACTGTAGAGACGAGCTATGAGTCTTCACATTCCCAGGTCTTCTAAATTTCTCATTTAAATCAAACATTCACTCTAAAGTCCTGACTCCTTTAGGAATAAAATTATCGAATTTTAGCTTGGCTTGATGTTCTTCATCATCAATAATCGCCCCTTTGAAGGTTTCGTCATTTGTCAAGCATTCTATAATTTGTTGATCATCATCAAAAACTCATAGATTGGTAATCATATCTGGAACTGAAGGCCTGAAAAGCAATTCAATAGAGCACCGATTATTAGAGGGCACAAGCCTTGCAGTTGAGGTGGCCAACAAGTCAGCTGCTGCATTCTTAAGTCTTGGAATCGATACAATGTTAAATGCATTAAAACATTTAAGTAAATCCCATACTTCATTTTGATAAGCCTTTAAATGAGGATAAATGCAATGTATTTGATTTCGAATTTGTTTTACAATTATTTCAGAATCTCCAAGCACTTTCAGATTTTTTTCCTTTAATTCAATGGCTTTTCTTAGTCCCTGAACTAATGCTTCATATTCAGCTGTGTTATTGGTACATTCAAACTCTAATCTACATGAAAGAAAGTGTTTTTTTTCTTAGGTTCAATCAGGACACAGCCGGCTCTTGACCCCTCTAAAGTTTTAGAACCATCAAAGAAAAGCGTCCAAAAATCGCTAACTACTGTGCGAGAATTAACATCTACATATACAACTAAGTCTACTATTTTACAATCAATTTCATCAGCCTATGAAAACCGAAGGAGATTAGGCTGGGCGTCTGATGTATCGCTGGCTTCTTCCGCTTGATAGTTCCTGGTTCTAGCTCAATAAAGTAATTTCCCAAAACAGAATCCACTGGTTCATTTTTACCTTCGAACTGAGTAACATTGTGTTTCATGTGGGGCTCCCTCAAAACTTTAATTTGATTTGGGATTCCTTTATATGGCAGCCACAGATGTGACCAGTCTGAGGAAAAATATCTGTTTAGCTTTGCAGACCAATCTCTGCTCAAAACAAGTCCATAAGCTTCCAGTATGTCAGCCACCACAATATCAATGAATTGACATACCTTATCATTTGAAGATAAGCAAACAAGAACATCCTCCATTTTCCCAATTACCTTCACATTCGTTCTATCCAACTGAATGACCCTTCAGGTAGATGGTTTAGGTTGCCCATTTATCCTTTTGCAGACCAACAACGGCATGACGTTGACTGATGCCCCCGATTCTACTAGGAAGTTGTGCACGTTGTGGTTGAAAATTTCAAAAGTAAGGAGAAAAGGTGGAGACTTGCATTTAGGCTTACCTCCCACACTTGCTTCACCAATTTCTTCTTCTTGGGGCTGATTATCAGTGGGCAGCCTCTCCTCTGATATTTCAAGTGCTTTCAATAGCTTTTCTTTTTGTTGCGGCACATTGCACACTTTAAATAATGAGATGTTTGCCCTTACCTTTTTGATATCCTCCACAATGTCATAATCCATCTTATGTTCTGTGAGATTTGGTTTAACATTCTTTATCTTTTCTTCATTGGGCTTAGTAGGCATGTTGATTTGTCTAGGATTTTGACTGGTGACGGTAAATTCCGGAATTTTATTAGCTGAGGAGTTGTCTTGAAATTTCTTAACATTATTTTGAAGTCTCTTAATCTTCGGGAGCATAAGACTGCTTTCCTTAATCAACCCCTGGCTTCTCGTCATTACATTTGTTTCCAAGATATTTTCATGTCTCAGATCCTTTTCTTCCTCGGCATCAAACAATGATACACAGTCACATAAAATCATGGCCTCATCCTCCTGTTTTTCTGTTGATTTATTGTTGTCTTTCCCTTCTTCATCATTGTCCTCGGTTAATTTGGAATCCAACAGCTGATTCATAACCAACGTCATTGAATTTATCCATTGAGGACAATTCTTTTCAGAATGGGGTTGTTGGTGGAAAGTGCAAAAGTTATCCATTCCTACCTCCGTTAAGTTCATAGATGCAGGGCTGTGTGGAGGGGGTTGGGATTGATTGTTGTCTTCCCTTTTCTTGTAATAAGGTTTATATAACTTTTGGGCTTCCTTTTCCTTTTCCAAGTCTATGATTCTGTTAGAGAGCTTCTCCATCATCTTTTCCATTCCCTTGAAATCTGGTGATTGCTCCTCTTTAGGATTAGTAAATAAGAAAGCTTTCCTCCCAACATTTTTTTCTCTTGACCATTCAGGATAATCTTCTATGCTTTCTTTTTCAGCCTCTACTCTCTCCGCTTCTTCATAAGTATCTGCTAGCGTAGGTTTGGGTTTCATCTTGGAAAACATGGCCAACTCGGGTCCTAGAGCTGAGGTATAATACTCAATTAGAACTTTATCTGAGGGTTTGTCAGCTTCAGAAAAATTCTTAAGATAGGCTGCGAATATTTGGGTAAAACTATGCACCTTCTCTTTTCTTTCTTTCGTTAAGGTGCACAGTCTTGTCATGAGAGCGGCATGAGTTTTTTGGGTTGCATACTTACTCCTAAAAATCCTTTCAAAGGTATCCCAGTCAGGGATAGAGTTTGTAGGAAAACCAAAATACCATGATGTTGCTGCTCCTTTAAGGGTATGTGGAAAAAGTCTACAAACGACATCCTCATGCTCCCCAGCCCTCAATCCTTCTATTGCCAAATAAAAACTTTGTAAATGGTCATCTACTAACATCTTCTCATTTGGATCAAAATTGGGCAGCATCTTTTCAAAAGCTTGAGGTAAATCATGCAAAGGAGGTGTTAGGTTTAAAGGTGATCTGGCTTTCCAAGCAGGTGGTGGATTTGGTGGGTTGGGTGGCTGATTTGCGTTTATGCCTGCCATGAGTCTGGGTGGAGAGTGAGGTGGTGAATGAATAGGAGTATGAACAAGTGAACAACAAGGTGTATTTGGGCCCACTTGATTTAAAGGCTGAACCACTTCTTGTAAGGTTGTTTCTACCAGTTCTTCCAAATCTCCAACCAACACTGAGTCTTCCAATATAGGACAGTCTTTCTTTTTATATTCTCTTCTGGGAAATTCAAGGATAATCGGTAATTCACCAATCTCCTTCACATATGCCACTACTACATTTCGACCAAAAATCCGACGGCCGTCATGTCGGATTTTCGACACTTCCCTGTCGCATGTACGACACTTTGGTTTTTTTATAAGCGTCGAAAACTTTTCGTCGGTTATCCGACACCTAAGTAACCGTCGGTTGAATGTACATCGTCGGTTATCCGACACTTATTAAGCGACGGTGACAAAAAAATTTAACAACATTTACACCTACAGGCGTCGCTTAACCGACACCTCCCGGACATAGGCGTCGCTTAACCGACATATCCAGGCGTCGCTTAAGCGACGAAAATAGACATCAAGCGTCGAATAAGCGACATCTATAACCGTCTCTTAAGCGACGGACGTGAATTTAAAAAAAAAAAAATACCTCCAAATTCGGTATAGACTAGCCGCCATACATCTCATTCATGACAGTTACAGACACAAGGTTACACATGTGCATTTGCAGCAACTCCTGTGCTCAACTCAAGGAACTTTGCATTGGGACCAAGCAATCGTAGGAGGATAAATTATTATACACTGAAGAT